>PVIW01014639.1:0-22597 GCA_004026585.1 Noctilio leporinus
CATTTGTTGATTCGTTCTTTGATTTCCTTTGCCCTTGGTGAAGTATCAGTAAACATATTTTTGCGTAGGATATCCAAAAGTTTACTGCCTATATTTTTCTCCAGGACCTTTATGGTGGCACTGCTTATGTTTAAATCCTTTATCCATCTTGAGTTTATTTTGGTGTATGGTGTAAGTTGGTGGTCTAGTTTTATCTTTTCGCATGTTGCTGTCCAGGAGAACACTTCTTAAGTACCAGGAAGGGGAATTAAAGAATGATCATTAGTAAGGGTTAATGGAAAGATGTAGCTAGAAAGAAGAGGCTGATTTCTACTTATTTCAGTATTTCAAATCACCAGTAGTCTGGGAATTTTCTAAGGAGCTAGTAGAAAGCCCAGGGTTCTAGGAATCTTCTGGAGAAACAAGTCCCCCTTCTCATTTTCTCAGTACCACCTCACTTCATTACCCTACCTCTGAAGGGAACAGGAAGAAAAGAGAGCTGGGTATGGTAGCAAGGGTAAGAGAAAGCCATTGAACTTGAAGGAGGCTTTAAACTGAAAATGGAGGAAAGAGAAAAATACCCAGCTAAAAATTATAAAATGAGCTATTACATTAGATATTATATATAACAGAATAAGAACAGTAGAAGC
This sequence comes from Noctilio leporinus, assembly GCA_004026585.1. NCBI lineage: Eukaryota > Metazoa > Chordata > Mammalia > Chiroptera > Noctilionidae > Noctilio > Noctilio leporinus. The sequence goes on from PVIW01014639.1 coordinate 630, forward strand.
ATTTAGTAATTAACAGAGTAGAATAACTTGGGGACAAGGCAGAAATAATGTGTGTGGCCTCAGTTGTACAATGTTATAGCAGTTAAAATTTTGAAAGGGATATTTGTGACTGCCTAAGTTTCATGAAGACTTAGTATAGAAAAATTAATGGTACAGAAGTGAGAAGGCTAGGATAGAGAAAACCAAATACTATCATTGAGAGTGTATACCATAACCCACCTGACTTAATTTCAACAATTTAAATGTAATTTCTCACTCTCACTGCCATCTTTTCCCTCCCATCTTCTCCCTCCCACAAGATCTTAATGTTCTTTCTCTGGGATCATTCCTGTATAAACATCTCAAGGATGGTACAGTATCTTTAAAGTCCCATAATTTGTAAAGAGGACTTAAGTAAATGTGGATTGTTTATGAACTGACTTTTCAATTGACATACAGAGGTTCTGTCCATTAGTACTATGTTATTGATGAGAGAACTGAACATAGAATATAATAAATGCATATATATTTAGGAGAATAGGAATAGCAAAGAATTGTTTAGATCAGGGTCCAAAACATAAGTATCTGGTGGAGTCAGGTGCCCTATCTGAAGAGAGCAGTTGCTACTCCATTCCAGCAGATTGTTGACAATGTGAGAGGATATAGCTGCACTGTTACCAGAGGTTCTGATTATTTTCAAGAAGCAGAAAACTTGAATCTTAATATAAAAACTTCTGCCTTTTAAATAATCAAAAACCTTGAAAGGCATTAGATAGGCCAAACAGAACACTTCCACAACCACTAAATGGTGAATTTTAATTTAGGTGACAGATAGAATTCATGATACAGCCTTGTTTTGGTGACTTTGTTCATTCAGTATGGATTTGGTTCCAGCTTGGTGAGTGTGAGTACTGTTCCCAGACAGTAGTCTTGCATGGTGGTTTGCATCTATAAATAAAACTGAAAACTTGTTCCATGGTAAAAATGGTAAATAGACTATGCTGCATTAGAGTCAACCTGTCCAGTAAGTAACTGAAAAATCAGTGGTCTGACTATGAGATATTTAAAGAACATAGTCAGAAGGCAGTTCCTTTTTGGTGACATTTTGCTCTCACCATAATATGGATTCCTTGAATGCTATGGTAAAGACTTTGGATTTGGTTCTAAAAATGTTTGGAAGCTATTGGAGGTTGGTGAGCAGGGAAGGGATGTGATCCAACTTAATATTCTAAAAGGAACACTCTTCAGTGGATGAATGGATCAAAAAACTTTGGTACATTTATACAATGGAGTTCTATGCAGCAGAAAGAGAGAGAGAACTCCTACCATTGTGATAGCATGGATAGAACTGGAAAGAATCATGTTTCGTGAGATAAGCCAGGGAGCATGTTCTCAATACAGGAGACTAATGAACAAACAAAACAGAATCAGAGACATGAATACAAAGAACACACTTTTGATGTGCAGAGGGGAAGGGATTGGGGTTGGAGAGAAGGGAGCAAAGAAGGGGAACAGTTTAGTTAAGGAAGTAGCATGGATGACCCATGAACACAAACAACAAGTGGGATTGACTGTGGGATGGGAGTTAAGGAGGGTAGAGAAGGGGAGGGCAGAAGTGAGAAAATGAGATTAATGTAATATAACAACAATAAAAAATAAATTAAAAAAATAAAAGGAACACTCTAAAAGAACTGACAGGAAGGCCCTGTCTAGACCTACAACCTGGCAACATCCAGAAAATTTGCCTTTACTTAATGCAGTCTCTTCCCCTACCACTTGTTCCTTCTTAGGCATATTGTTTTCATAGTCATGTATTAAGGTCCCTCCTTCTTATCCCTTATTACCAATGGAGATATTCTTCTCCACTGTTCTTAGACCACATATCCCAAGAAACTTATAATCTGTATATCATCCTGAATGTGTTATCTAAAAGTAACCAATGCATTTTCTGATTGAAAGAACTTCCTCGAGTTCTTTCCTGGATAAGAGATAGAGCCTTCCAGATATCTGATCTTCTTAACTTGAGGGGACAAGTGATATGGTCTTGCCAATTGATCTAATTATTCAATATCATGCTACTATCTTTCAGAAAATACTGAAAGAAGGACCTCTGCTGAAGAGCTGTAGCTCCATCAAGAGATGGAAGCTTAGATATTTTCTGGTTCAAGGACAAAAGCTCTACTTTGCACACCATCCTGCGGTAAGAGAATATATAGGATATATATCCTATGACATATAATCCTGTCAATTGGGTTAGTGTGTGAGGTAAAGATATTTGGAAAACATTGAGGCAGAAGTTGAAACTTTCTAGTCTTGCTTAAGTTGGCCTTTTGGGCCAAATGAAAGACACTTTCCTCTCCTTTCCCTTTTCTATTTCCCTTCCCTTTCATAGGTCCTCAATTAGCTTCTACACCCAGAACCAATTGCATAGTTTGTGGGGCCTGGTATAAAGTATAAATGTGGGCCTCTTATTTTTAAAAAAGGAGTAATACCAGTAAAGAAACTAAAATATAAAGCAATGATTTGTCAGAGCGTCTTGTATTTATTAAACATCATTCTAAGTAAAGAAAAATAAAATTTAAAATTATTAGCAAATTTGCCATCCATCTGTATATTGTACAATGCCAGTTTTAAAAGAAAATGGAAAAGCATTTAACTCATGAGAGCCACCAAAATTGTATGATCTGCATTTGGTAGCTCACACACACACACACACACACACACAGTTTTCTCATCAGTACACAAAACTGCACAAAACTAGCTCAACTGGTTTTATTTCACATCTTAGTACTTACACATTCTACCAACACTCTCTGACTAAAACAAAAAGGAATTATGGGTTTCCCTATCTCTCTCCTTTCTTCAATGTTATCATTTTCAGCATAAATGATTGGTTAATACAGGTAAGTAACATGAGTAAGAAATAATACAGTAGGATTCCTTGGTGGTTCGTGTTTCTTAGACCACCATTGTTGTGTTTAAAGTAAGTTCTAGTTCCAACAAAGTCCCACACTTAGTCATAGATGTAGCATGCTTACCTTATACTTGCTTTGGGTCTTACTGAACTCCCACACATCATGGGTCCACTAGAATTTTGTGCTCATGGGTATCATGAATGCAAATGCAGTGACAGTGTATGGAGTAGAAATGCATATTGTATATATCTCCTCTGCTCATGTTCATGACCCATTGTCCCACTAGACTTCACTTATAAAACACAAATTCAATGGTAAACATATTAAAAATTTCAACACTACAACAGCAAAGCATTAAACCAAGTGTGAGTCCTATCGGAACATGAGAACCTATATGACTGCACAGGTTGCATACCATTGAAGCCAGCCCTATCTGTATCTATAGTAGTGATTTCCTGCTATTGGCTGGATGTTACCTACCATAGCCAGTGGATAACACAGCACAGGCCTAAAACTGGATGAGACTAGCAACACAAGTCAAAGGCTTTCAGCTGATAAAATTAGAGCTAATAACTCCTTAACTGCTCCACTAGGCCACTAGCTTGACTGCATCACATTATCTTCTCCAACATCAACCTTTAGTTTTAAGTAATTCTGAATTACCCAAGCTTTCATATAAATCCACATCAAAGGTTTGGAAACAGTTGTGTTTTGGTTTAGTTTGGTTAGTTTTTTGTTTGTCGCATGTTATATCAACAAAAACCATGATGTTCAATAAATCCCAGCATTCAAGCCAAAGAAGTGATTACATCATGACTGCCAAAATGCCTATTAGTGTGCGTATGAATGTGTATATGCATTTACTTTTTAGTGTCTCTTTGCCCCATTAACCAGACGGTTCCTTTACTCTCTCCCTCTTGTATCTTTCCAGTTTGCACGCTTTGAAACAATTGATCTGTCTCAAGTTGCCTTGGCAGAAACCAGCTATAGAAATCTTTGCCACAGTTTTTGTGTAAGTAAGGTTGAGAATGACTGAATGGGCAGAAATGGGAGCTAGCTGGGAAGAGGGGTTGATGCACTTTTTGCCTCTTTGGCATTTAGGTTTTCTAAGTTTCCTTTGATCCCAAATGTCTATGGTAATCTGCTTCAAGTAGTACTGTAAATGAGTGCTGAAGATTATTTATGTAAACATTTTTACAAACCCACCATAGGTTCGGGGGAGTGAATGAGCATGTTCCCTGTTACCAGCCTATTATAAAGCTGAGCTGATTTTGGGGTGGAGGGAATAATTGTTATAAAACCCTACCCTCCTAGTGACAGTGATTTAGAAGAGTATCACTGGGAGTCTTTCAAAAGACTGACAATATATTGTAGAAAGTATTAGAATAATCAAGGTACATAACATTCTCTCCTTTGATGAAGCAGATAAAAGCCTAAATCCAAAGTGAACGCTACCCTACATTCAGATTACTGATGAAAGTACCCCAAAGAAAGCAGAAGATATTGTAGGAAAGTATTCAAGGACTTGGCACTGCTGAAATTTCATAAGGCTTTGGTCATCCAAGTGAATCCAGACCGGAAAGTCACTGAAAAATAGCAAGTCCGTTGGCTCAGGAATTCTCTTCCCCACTTCCTCCCAGAACTGTTTTCTCCCAGCCTCAGTGGTGGCTTATGGAGACTGAGGTTCCTTTTCAGGCAGGTGAAGGGTTATACTTAGCAGACTGAAGAGCTATAGGCCCAATATTCTTCTTCTGTGGTAGGTCCACACTCCATTCTCCTTTGAAAAGAGAACAACCAGATATAAAAGGAGACCCTACTCTCATTTCTCCCATTATATCACACTGACCCAGGGTAAAGCTGAAACTTCTGTTGACCCATTCCCCAAAAGCTAAACCTTTGGACAATGAGCATACAGGCTAATGTTTTTGGTCTTCACACTACAGAGAAATTTCAAGGGCTAAGTTGCCTCTTAGTCTAATTAAAACAGAGACACAGTTCATCAGCCCCATACAAGAATGAGTTTGGACCAAAAAAGTGGTTGATATCACAATTCCCACTAGTTCTGTTTCCCATCTATCACTGAATCATACTGTGCTACATCCAAAAGGAAAAAGAAATTGCTTGTTGGTATGGTGAGCTCTACTTCCAACATTTTAGGTTAATGGTAAAGGTAAGTAAGACCATTGAAACAGTGACTGATGCTATTGCCCTCTGGGAAAAGACCAAGTCCTGGCTATGGCTTACCTCTGCTAGACCCTCAGCATGGCTTTTTCATTCTTATCTGGGTTATTGCAACAAGCAGGATTAAGAGGCAATGCTAAAATTTTCTTCAGGTTGTCCCTGACCATAAGAAAGAAAGAAATTAGATTTTTAGATTTCTCACTGCATTCTCACTCTCTTCCAAACAGAAGGAGGCACACCATGATGAATCATATACCCTTTTACTATATTCAGATAGACAGAGCAGAAGTGAGTGAGTAGGATTTTTAGGCAACCTCACTTGAGTAAAATGTGAATGCCTGACTTAATGTTTAAAAGTATGTACTCCTGAGCCAAATAATCTGGATTTCAATTCGGGCTTAGCTTTTTACCTGCTAAGTGGCCCTGGATAAGTCATTTAATTTATTTTGCCTTGGTTTTCCTGACTATGAAGTAGGAAAAATCTCTATCATGAATATTAAAATAAATAATATACATAAAGTACAATATAACAGTGCCTGGGACATAGTAAATGCCATTAAAGTGTTATCTATTACTATTGTTATTATTTTGGGGGGTTACTATATAGGGAGCTACGAGTAGCTCTGTGGACATCTGCCTTGTATTTAAAAAATTGTTTCAGTTATGTTTGGTAGAACTGTCTAAGTCCTTGGATAATTCATAAGCTCTGTTTGGGGGCAAATTTGTAGAGTTGGAACCAACTAATAATGTGACTTTTTGTTTAGGTGATCACGCCACAACAAAAACTTACCCTGGCTGCACCCAGCCGGAAAGACATGGAAGAATGGATTAACATCATAAAAACTGTTCAACAGGGAGAAATTCGTGAGGTAAGGGAGTAGTAGAGAATCCACACAACTCTCAAGCATAAACAAAATTGACTGCATTAGTTAAGCCATCTTTCAAACAGGGAAATAATAAGATGGAATCATAGACCATCTGGTCAGGAATTACAGGTGAATATCATTAGGGAACCTATTTAAAACTATTTATAAACAAGGGTAATTCTCTTATACTCAGACATTGGTAAATATGTGGTTTAGATACCTCTGTACACTCCCATTTTACATGTAGATGTCACTATATAGCCAGTGGATGAGGTACTCAAGATATACATGAGCAGCTAACGTAGATGTTCTGATGTTAGCAAAGCTGAAATCAAGTCTTGACTTGGGTCTGCTGAATGACTAAGGTAACAGCTAAGAAACTGAAACTCACGAAAAAGAAGGAACCAGACCAAAATGAAGTAACTACTCAGTACTAAAGCCAGGATTTGGACCCAAGCTGTGTGACTCCAATGCCTATATCCTTAACCATAATGCAATTTTGCCTCTCTGTTTATTGTATAGCACAAAAGAAATGTAGAGAGAAAAGCAAGGAGCAGTCCTCAAAGCTTAGCAAGGTTCTTTTTCTCCTAGCAATATTAAACTTTGGCCACTTCTCCCTGCCACAAGTGTGCTACCATTCAAACTCTGGGCTATGCCTTCAGTCCACTATTCTACAGACTAGCCACAGTTAGAAGTTATGTAACTCTTAAGATGGGAAGGATTTTTGTCACTTATTTACTTAGAGGAGTGTCTGGTACATCAAAGAGGCTCAATAAATATTTTTTCAAGGAATAATTGAATCTGAGGGTAATCTTAGAGCAAGAGTTTAGAAAGGGAGTTCATCCTAAAGCAAAGCTCTTCTCTGAACATCTTGGAAATAAAGGGGGAAATGATTCCACCCTTTAAAAAATGATGTTTCAGCCCTGGCTGGTGGCTCAGTGGATAGATGCCAGCCTGTGAACCCAATGGTTTCTAGTTCTATTCTCAGTCAGGACACATAACCAGGTTGCAAGCCAGATCTCCAGCAAGGTCCTTAGCTGGAGGCAGGTGAAAGGCAACCACACATTGATCTTTCTCTCCCTTTCTTCCTCCCTCCCTGCCCTTCTCTCTGAAAATAATGAATAAAATCTTTTAAAAAATAAAAAATTAAAAGTGATGTATTTTTAATTTAATTTTGTTGTTTTATTACATCCATCCCCTTTTTACTCCCCTCTCTCCCCTTCCCCACCCACCCACTCCCCTACAAAGTCAAGCCCACTTGTCCCTGTCCATGGTTCTTCCATACTAGTTCCTTGACTACACTGCTCTCCTTCTTTGCTTCCTTCTCCCCCTTCCCCACTTCCTTCTGCCCACTGAAGGTCTATTCATTGTATTCATGTATCTGGTTCTATTGTCCTTGTTTGTTTATTTTGTTCATTATTGTCCTGAAATGGGTGAGATCATATGGTATTTGTCTTTCACTGACTGGCTTACTTCACTAAGTATAATACCTTCTGGTTTCATCCATGTTGTTTGTTGCAAAGGGTAGGAGTTCCTTCTTTCTTTCTGTTGTGTAGTATTCCATTGTGTAAAAGTACCAAAGATTTTTGATCCAATCATCCACTCATGGGCACTTAGGCTGTTTCCAGCATTTGGCTATTATAAATAGTGCTGCTATGAATATAGAGGTACATAGGTTCTTATGAATTGGTGTTTCAGAGTTCTTCGGGTATAGTCCTAGTAGTGGAATTGCTGAATCAAAAGGCAGTTCCATTTTTAGTTTTTTAAGGAAACTCCATATTGTTTTTCATAGTGGCTGTACCAGCCTGCATTCCCACCAACAGTGCACCAGGGTTCCTTTTTCCCCACATCCTCACCAACACTTGTTGTTTGTTGATTTGTTGATGATTGCTATTCTGACAGGTGTGAGGTGGTATCTTATTGTGGTTTTAATTTGCATCTCTGATGACTAGATATGTTGAGCATTCTTCCATATACCTTTGGGCCCTTTGTATGTCTTCCTCAGAGAGTTATCTATTCAGGTCCTTTGCCCATTTTTTAATTGGGCTTTCTGTCTCCCTGGTGTTGAGTCACATTAGTTCTTTATATATTTAAGATATCACTAGAGGTAGCCACAAAAAGTTGTGATTTCCATTCTCCTCTCCCATCTTCCCTGTTGTGGACCAACCCCTTTTCTTCTCTCAGCTTATCTCTATCCAAATTGGAGCACTTCTCCTGAATCACACACTTTCAACTTGGTAAAAAAAAAAAAAAAAAAAGGTCACATAGGATATTTTGAATTTTATTTATTAGTCCAGGAACACAAAAACTTCTAGAGAAAGCCATAAGAGCACTGATGTGTAATTTCTGACTCAATTCAATTAAAAACCTTGGTGTTAACTACCTTGCACAAAATAAAAAGGAAAAAATTATCTGCTTGTTATTCTTGGAAGATTTTAGTTTCAGGTTGTAACCACAACCTCTGTAGAACTACTCTAGGGACCCAAATCTATTAAGGAACACTTTTAGCTGAAAGTAAAACATCTCACCACCAGCATTTGAGCAATTCATCTTGCTTAAGGCTGAAGTCAAGTATGCTTTCTCTCATGTATACCTTATGTCCAATGGTCTATTCTACCCTCTGTCACCCTCAATGCCTAATTTAGGGTAAATAAAGGTTAATAATTAACTTAGTGACCTATTAAAGTCACTACAAAGTAATTGGATAACCTATTGGAAACTAGTCAGTAAACATTAAAGACTGAGTTCTTACTAGGTGCCTAATCCTGTTCTATAGGGAGTTCAAAAAATGATGTAGCTGCTTTGGCTTCAGTGATCTTTTTAGGTATTTAAGGAGACAAAATATACACAAAGAAATAATCAGTGATAGTACTCAATATACACAACAATTTTTGGAGATGTTACAAGGCTGTGCAATATTGATTGCCAGATGAATAAAACAGACTTTAAAGTAGTATGGGAGTTCAAGGGAGGAAGACATAAATATGGGATGGAGGCCTCTGGGAAGAGTTAATAGAGGAGAAAATTAAGACTGACCTTGAAAGATGAATAGGAGTTTATTGGAGGCAAGGGATTAGGGACAGCCAGAAATCCTGAGCAGGGGAGTTGGTATAAGCAAAAGCTGAGCAATAGAAAAACAAACTTTTTGGAATAGAGTGAAAGGGGTACTCTTTGCACCAGAACAGTTGGAGAAAGTATGTTTAAGAAGTGTGTCTGGCCCTGGCTGGTGTGGTTCAGTGGCTCGAGTACCAGCCTGCAAACCAAAGGGTTGTCAGTTCAATTCCCAGTCAGGGCACACGCCTGGGTTGCAGACCAAGTCTCCAGTTGGGGGAAAGTGAGAGGCAACCACACACTGACGTTTTTCTCTTTCTCCCTCCCTTCCCCTGTCTCAAATAAATAAATAAATAAAATATTTTTAAAATAAGAAATAAAAAGGTTAAAAAAATTGTTTCTAAAGTGGTAGGTTGAGCCTGATTATGAAGGATTATCAATGTATGGATAAAGAGTGGGGAAGAAATGCAACATGACCAAAGTTCAGTTTAAGGATAGATAAGAAAGTGAAGATAGTTTATCAAAGGGATGTTTTGGAAATACAAGCTGGGTTAGATAGGGATAAACTGGAGACCTAAAGATCATAGAGGAGGCTATAGGTTAATGCAGGCAAGTCAAAGTTAAGCCCCAGAATGAGAATAGAAAGAAAAGACAAATAGCAGATACCAAGCTGGAGGTACCTCTTTCATATCCAAATATATGAAAGAGGCAAAGGAGAGAAAGAAACCACAGACAAATTAAAGGTTTGAGCCTGGGAGACTTAAAGAAAGAATAAAAAGGAACAACTGGAAATAAGTAGCTATGTAGAAAACTAGATTAAAATGTTAGTTCTTTCTAATAATGAATTGTCATGGAATGTTAACTATGGGAACAGGAAGACCTCAAAAGTCATCTAGACTACATTCTAGACTCTATAGCATCTTTGGATCAAGTCAGGTAGCCTGTATTTGAAGGCTTCCAAAGATGGACTACTAAGATTCTTACAAAAGAGTCCATTCAATGTCACTAAAGCTCTAATTTTTAGAAAGTTTCTTCTTAGTCTTTGGCCTAGAATAATAACTTTCTAACATATAGTGTGATCTGCAAAAATGACATCAGCTGCCTCTTGAGGTAGAAAGCTCCATGTTGTTGGAAGAATTTAAAGCAAACTTTTTAAACAACTTTTGAAAATGTTGTATACAAAATTAATTTTTAATAGTGATATCTATGGCAGACTAGGAGGTTCCGATACTTAATCTCTCCTCCACAAAAACAACAATTACATACCAACTAGAATAAATAAATAAGCTACAGAAACTCGATGAAGCACAGAGATAAATAGCCACATAGAAAACCATGACAAACATTTTACTCCCATAGCCCCATCACCCAGTCTGGCAAAACTTGGGGCTGAGAGGAATCCCCTTGGCCAGATCTCCTCCCACAACAGAAAAGGAGAACAAAAGGATTCCAGCAGCCCTAGAGTAAGTGAATGGATGAAAAGCAAGATCCAGAAGTATGCTGTCTATAAAAGACTCACTGCAAAATTAAAGGCATCATGAGCTGAAAGTGAAGAGATGGAAAAGATATTTCATGCAAATGATAAGCAAAAGAAAGTGTGGATGGCTATAGTTATACTACAGAGAATAGACTTTAAAACCATCTCTAAGCCCTGGCTGGTGGCTCAGTGGATAGGCACTGGCCTGCAAACCCAAGGGTTGCTGGTTTGATTCCCAGCCAGGGCACATAACCAGGTTACAAGCCAGGTCTCCAGCCAGATCCGTACTTGGAGACAGGTGAAAGGCAACCATACATTGATGTTCCTCTCCCTCTCTGCCTCCCTCCTTTCTCCTCTCTCTAAAAATAATAAATAAAACCTTAAGAAAACTGTCTCTAGAGACAAGGAGGACATTATGAATAATAAAAGGGTCAATTCAACAGGAAAATATAGCAATTATATGTGTATATACACACATCAAAGTACCTATGTAAATATGTTAAAATAATGACAGGTATTAAAGCAGAAATTGACAGCAATACAATACAAGTAAGGGACTTTGCTACCCCACCTACAATAATGAATAGAACATGCAGACAGAAAATCAATAAACAAACTTCTGACTTGAATAACGTTAGTGTCTAAATAGACCTGACATGTACAGAAATTTACAATCAACAACAGCAAGAAAGATACATTCTTCTCAAGGGCACATGGAATACTCTCAGGATAGATAAGATGTTAGGTCACAAAACAAGCTTTAAAAATTTAAAGAACATGGACATCATTCTAAGTATCTCTTCTGGCCATAATGGAATAAAATAGAAACCAGTAATGCAAAAAAAAAAAGAAAAAAGAAAAAGAAAAAATCACAAATACATAGAAACTAAATAGTTCAGTCTTGAAAAACCATTGGGTCAAAGAGGGAATCCAAAGTCAATTTTAAGAGTATCCTGAGAAAAACAAAATGAAACATAACATACCAAAAACTAGGGATGCAGCCAAAGCAGTTATAAGAGGGAAGTTTATAACAATAAACTTTTTAAAATAGAAAGACTTCAAATAAACAACCTAACTTAACACCTCAAGTAAATAGGAAAAACAATGTTAGCAGAAGGAAGGAAATAATTAAGATTAGAGCAAAACTAAATCAAATAGAGAAAAATTATAAAAGTCAAAAAATGAAGAGGCAATTTTTTTAAGTATAAACAAATTGACAAATCATTAGCTAGACTAAGAATAAAAGAGAAGATTCAAGTAAATAAAATCAGAAAAGAAAGAAGAAACATTACAACAGATGCCTCAGAAATAAAAAGATCTTAAGGGACTATTATGGACAAACTAGATAACCTAGAAGAAATGGATAAGCTCTTAGGAACATACGAACTACTAAAACTGAATTAAGACAAAATATAAAGCCTAAACAGACCAATAGCAAATAAAAAGATTGGATCAGTAATCAAAAATCTCCCAAAAAAGGAAAGCCCAGAACCTGATAAATTCATGGGTGAATTCTACCAAATTCATTCAAAGAAACAGTTCATAAAAAGAATTAATACCAATCTTTCTTAACCTTTCCAAAAAATATAAAAGATAAGAGAACAGTTTCAAATTCATTTTATGAGGCCAGCACTACTGTGATACCAAAACCAGGCAAAGACACCACAAGAAAGTAAAACTACAAGACTCTAATCCTGATGAACATACATGCAAAAATCCTTATTAAAATTCTAGCAACTAAATTCAATAGCACACACCATGACCAAGAGATATTTATCTCAGAGATTCAAGAATGATTCAACATAGGTAAATCAGAGTGATACAACACATAAACAAAATGAAAAAAAAAAAGTCATGATCATCTCAATTGATGCAAAAAAAGCATTTGACAAAATTCAGCACCCATTTATCATTTAAATCTCAACAAAACAGCTATAATAGAATCTTACTTCAACACAATAAAAGCCATATATAAAAAGGTCATAGCTGACATCATAATCAGTGGGGAAAACCCTGAAAGCTTGCCCTCTAAAACTGGTACAAGGCAAGGATGCCTACTCTAACCACTTCTGTTCAAACTAGTACTAGAATTCCAAGTCAGAGCAAATAGGCAAGGAAAAGAAATAAAGACACCCAAATTAGAAATGAGGACATAAGATGGTCTCTGTTTGCAAGGTAATATGATCATATAGGTAGGAAAACCTAAAGATTCAACAAAAGAACTTTTAGAACTAACAAACTAATTTAATACAGTTGTAGGATACAAAAATCAATTGGGCTTCTGTACACAAATGATGAACTATTCAAAAGGGAAAGAAAACAGCTCATTCACAATAGCAACAAAATGTATGAAATACTTAGAAATAAGTTTAACCAAAGAGATGAAAGACTTGTACACTGAAAATTTAAAGCATCAATGAAGAAAATTTAAAAAGACATAGATAAATGAATAGACACCCTATGTTTATGAATTGTAAGAATTAATATTGTTAAAATGTCCATACTACCCATTCATTATAATCCAAATCAAAATCTCAATGGCATTCCAACAGAAATTTTTAACATTCTAAAATTTATATGGAACCACAAAAGACCCCCAAATAGCCAAAGCAATCTTGACCAAGAAGAACAAAGCTGAAGGCATCACAAGTTCTGATATTAAAACATATTATGAGGCTATAGTAATCAAAACAGTATTGCACTAATATAGAATTAGAGTATAATGATGGTTGCTAAGTGCTGAGGAGAGGAGGAATGGGAAGACGTTTCCTAAGGGTTATAAAGTTTGTTATGCAGAATGAAGAAATTCTGGAGATCTAATGTACAGTAATATGACTATGGGCAACAATCATTTGTTGTACACTAAAGTTTGCTAAGAAAGATTTTAAGTGCTTTCAACACTAAAAATGAAGGAAAGAAAGTGGTATCTGAGGTAATGAGTATGCTAAGTAGCTTTATTGTGGTGATTATTTCACAATATAGTATATTATGTATTCCACATCAAATTAAATTAAATATATACACTTTTTAATTGTCTGATACATCAACTTTTAAAAAACAGTACATGATTATATTTCAATACACAAGTTCTTAAACCAAAAAATAAAACAGCACAGTAAAATAACAAAAACATGGTATTTCATTTGCAATGCATGAGAAATGGTTAACATTTTAGTCATATATGAGCTCTTAAGGAACCAGTTACAAAGACACTAACAATCCAAGGAACTGGATAAAGGAAAATGAAATACAAATGGCAATTAAGAATATGATGACTGAGCTGAACAATGACAGAAGAATAATTTCTTTGTAATATCACACTGTCAAAGAATAAAATTGTTGTGTTGTACAGTTTGGACTCTCATAAAATGAACACTGAGATTGATGAGGAGTATCTACAATTAGGGGGAAGCTACTATTTTGACTCAAAATAGAAATTTTGATATCCTTAGCCCCAGGATTTCTTCTAATTAAAATTATTTCAACAAATTAGTTGAATAAATTCAAAATGAGTTATAAAACAGCATGTGTACTTTTAAAATTCACTTAAAAAAAAGAAAATTAGTTTTTCTGGTGGGTAGACCAGATGAACTCCAACTTTCTTTTCAACTTGAAAAACGTGATTCTATGCTTTCATTAAGTAGATGAGAAAATGAGCCTCAGAGGAGTTCAGTTGCCTTGCCTGAAATCACAGTTCATTGTAGCAGAATTTACTTCTTAGATCTAACTCCTACTCCAGGCTTTTGGAAGGACATCTTAAATTCTGCCTAATTAGTTAACTTTTTCTCTTCTAGTCCCCAACTCTTGTTATTATGGAGTAGTCTGAGGGACAATTAAGTGGTACAAGCCAGACAACTTGATTGCATAGATCAACAAATAGAATCAAGTTGGCTAAATTATCCTCTAGCTCACTCGTATTGTCTCTATGGCTAATATTTTCCTAGGAGGAACACAGTTCATACTTGTTGCCCCAACATAATTACTATTAGCACTCTGTTTCACTGTTAAAGTCCTGATTTAGATAATACGGTCACCCTACTAAAGGCCAAACATTCTGTAGTAGTAGTTTGTATACATGACAGAGTTTTTCATGCATTCAAATGCAATTTTAACCCATGTCAACTACCAGAAAGGCCTGTAATGACATACTGTATTAGCTTGCTAGGACTGCCATAACAACGACCACAAACTAGGTGAATTGAAACAACTGAAACTTATTCTTTCACAGTTTTGGAGTCTAAAAAGATTTTGGCAGGACCATGCTCTCTAAAAGCTCTAGGGGAGGATCCTTCCTTGCCTCTCCTTAGCTTTTCATGACTGTGGGTATTCCTTGGTATTCCTTCACTTGTAGACACTACAAACTCTGTCTCTATCATTACATAGTGTTCTCCCCTGTGTCTGTGTCCAAATTTCCCTCTTATAAGGACAGCAGTTAAGACCCATACAAATACATTATGACATTATTTGAAGGTAATTACATCTGTAAAGACCTTACAATGCATACTCATCCAGAGTTGGATGCATGAAATTTTCCTTATAGAATAGGATGCATATAAGGAATATAAGTCCCATCTCTACTGCTAAAGCAAAGCAATGTCCATTTTTCATGTTTTATATTCTACAGCTCATCTTGGTACCATGAAATTCAACATTTTACCCAGGCAGAGTTCTACATTTCTTCCATTAGTCCTATAAAACCTCATACATTCTAGGAGAGCTCACTTGTCAGTTTATACTGGAATGATCTGTTTAAAAAGTTGTCTCCTCCATTAGACTATGAGCTTCTTGAGGACAAGAACTGTGGCTCATTCATCTCTGTATTTTTAGTACCTAGCTTCATAGAAAATGCATAGTAGGCTCTTAGTAATTAATTATTGGAGGAGGGAGAAAGGTTGAAAAGAAGGGAAGTCCTTATAGAGTTATAATCTAGTAGCTTAGGAAATAGAAAGGTGCTAGGAGCTCAGAGTGTGCCAAAGCCAAAGCTATGCCATTTCCTCAGCATTCTACCCCCTGATTTTCTTAAAACGTTGCCAATATCTCAGCATGCGATAAACTGCAATCACAAGGTTATTTCACACTAGGTGAGCCTTTAGCTCATCAAGGTAACTTTTCTTTTCAGAAGCTTCCTGGTCAGCCCAACAACAGCCTAGTACATAGCCAATGTACCAGAAAGAGGAAGGAGGAATCAGAGAGTGCTATGTACAGGATGTGTTTTAGATAGCCAAATAAATCAGGGTTGAACACTTAGTGTATCAGAACCCTCAATAGCGCTCTCTCTCTCTCTCTCTCTCTCAATTTCTCTTTCATGAATGAACCACTATTAGCTAGCATCAGAAGAATAATGTAGTTCTTTTCAAATTTGTCATGCCTTTACACACCCAACCCATTATAATGTCAAGAATAAAATACTGAGTGTGTATGTCCATGTCTGTACTCCAGAAGAAGACAGAGAAGGAAAACATTAGATATTAATAGAAAATGTGGAAGAGTCCTGTGGAATGCACACCCACAACAAACTTGAGAGTTTTTGATGCCCATCTCTCCCCTTCTCTTTTTAATTCCAAAACTAGTTTCTAATATTCCCTGTGCCGTCCCCACAGTCATAGAATTAGGCTGCAGTAAATGAATGCAGAATTTACAAGCAGGTTGACAGTAAATGTCAAATTTAATACAATGAAAGAAGACACCAAACATAATACCATTCCATGAGGTCAAAGACTTTGTCTTATTTATCTCTATATTCCTCAATGCTTTGAAAAATGCCAAGCACACAGTAGTTACTCAGTAAATATTTGCTTAATGAATTTTGACTATACTAAGTTGATTAACCAGGAAACTGCTATAGGCAGTCAGAGCATGGTATTCAGAAAATGATGCTTGGGAAAGAAGCCCCTGGGATGAAACTATTGTCCAGGTAATGCAGCAGTAGGGTCAGGAAAGGGAATACAATTCTCCAGGATGTGGCTAAAGCTTGACAAACCCAGAATCAGATCCTTACCTGGCCAGAGGACCTGAATATCACTGAATTCCCAACTCACCACTTCCTTTTACAGACTACTCAAAGAGAGCCAAGTCCAAGGTTTACAGAACTAATGTTGCTTAAAGTAAACCAATGTAGTGATTTGGCCAAGCACTATGAAGATCTTTATCCCTACTTCTAGCTCCTATTCCAGGATTTACCCCTCTATTTTTTTTTCCTAAAGTTAGGGGGGGGCGGCGGGAAACGGGGGTGAGAAATTTGTTAGATATGGACTCCAATTTTCATTCTTCCTCGTCAAGTGCTCTGATATAGCTGGCTATTTCAGCCTTAGCAGCAGATTTTATGGCCTTCTCTAATTTGTCTCTGTGATTAACTCTCTATCCTCTGATTTTAGGTACCTACAGCACAAAACAACCCTTTTCTTATTGGAATGCACTATTGGTTTTCCAGTCCCAGCTTCCAGACCCAGCACTGCAATGTTTGCCGTGAGAGCATTCCTGCCTTATCTACAGATGTTATTATGTGTGAAGGTACCTTTCTTATTTCTTTAGAAAGTGCAGCTAGATGTGTAGAGGTAGGGCTAAAGGAGCTCATGTTTCATGTGGCTTTAGTATCACTGACCTTGGTGTAAGTTTAACTCTGACACTACAAATGAGAAAAGGAGATGGAAAGAAGCTGGCATAAGGGGGAATTCTCACAAATCAAAATAGAAGGTTGGGTCTGGGAGGATCAGACAATATGGTCACAAGGGTTGGAAAAAGAAATCACCTCATTACCACCATCAATTCCATTCAAATCTCAACAGAAAATTAAAATTCAGTAAGAATTAAAGTGAACTGAATCATATAGAGAATGGGCCTTTGGAGGCAAGACAGGACTATTTAGATGCATCTAGGTTCCAACTTTCAAGCAACATAAGGAAGGGAATTAGAATCTTCATTATTTCCAGATTTACATCCATCTTGTTTCTTCCTCTTTTTCATAGTATGCAAATTGAAGACACACACATTATGTGCTTTGGCAGCAAGCAAAGATTGTAAGTGGAATACCTTGTCCATCACTGATGACCTCCTCTTACCTGAAGATGAAGCAGTAAGTAGCAGCCATGCTTTCTCAGTCTCCCTTTTCTACCTTCCCTTCAGTTAGGACACATAGGGGAAGGAAGACTTATTTCTGTCTTTAGACAACCCAAATAGGCTTTTTCTCCAGGGCTCATAATCCAACCAATTTAGAAGAATTAAAGCCCCCATTTCTACTTGTCACTAGTATTAGAGTGCAGAGGGAACATCAGGAAGAATTTCCTTGGGTTTACCTATGTCCTTCATGGGGTAGTATAGTTATTTCCACTGGCACTTCCTCTCCCTGTATCTCTAACTTGTACTTCTTGTCTCTCTTTATTCTTCAGAAAACTATTCCCCATCAGTGGGTAGAAGGAAACATATCTGTTAGTTCTAAGTGTGCAGTATGTTACGAGAACTGTGGCAGTAACCAAAGACTTCAAGATTTCCGATGTCTCTGGTGTAATTCTACGGTAAGGCTCTTCTCATCTCCTTGATTCTTGGAGAACTTGACTAGTAGAGAAGGGGTGGATTGAAGCTGACTGTGCATATGTATAGATAGATAGATAGATAGATAGATAAAACTCTCAAAGATTGTTACATCCAAATAGATTACATGGATTCCATAGTCTAGAGCTCAGTGTCCTGGCTTCCCAGATCTGACTATGGAGTCCCAAAGAGAAAAATTTAAGACCCTCATCTTTGATGGTTCTTAATTAGTAAGGCCTACTAGCAAAAGGTAAAAGTTAATAGTGAAAAGCTGAATTCTCTTATGACAGTATGGGCAATTTTTAAAAATGAATTCTGAATTTACCTTTAAGAAACCTTCCTTCCTCATCCACCATTTACTAGAAACTTATAATCTTTGTTAATTAATAATGGTTAACAATATTAACACATTATTATATATTGAGTGTTTTATACAAATTATCTCATTTAGTCCTTACAATAACCCTAAACAATGCCTCATTGTCCTCATTTACAGATGAGGAAAGTGAGATTCAAAAAAGTGAAGTGATTTGCTCAAGGTCATGCAGCTAATAAGCAAGAGTCTTGATTCATACATAATTCTGTAAAAACCATGGTGTTAGTTACAACATTACCATGACTCTAAACCACTGGGGGTGATTTTGCTCCCAAACTGGAGACATATAACAAGGTCTTGGAGACATTTTTGATTGTTATAACTCGGGAGAAGAGAGTGTTCTACAGGTTTGTAGTGAGTAGAGGCCTGGGATTCTGCTAAACCTCTAATGCACATAGTGCTAACATTGAGAAAACATGATCTAGACGTTCTAGTCTTTTATTATTTTTAGTTTTGATTTAATCTTTATAGTACTTTTTCCATTACCATTTAGTCCCCTTATATCCTCATGCCCCCTGCAATCACCACACTGCTATCCCTGTCCATGAATCCTTTTTCCTTTTTGCTCAGTCTTACCACCCCCACTAAATACCCGCTGGCTAGCTAATGAACAAACTGAACTAACAAGCAAAACAGAGACAGATCTTTTAGTCTTTTAGATGTTCCTAGACAAAGAGAAACTAGAATCTTAAAAGATTCTAGTTTCCTCTGCCTCACGCCTGTAGGTAGGTGCCATCTTTGCACTCTCACTCTGCTTTGATCCAGCTCACCAGTATCTCCAAGAAGGGGCTTTTACTCTCATCAGGTGCTTTGATTTATGTGACTGCTCCAAGGAGACATCTCTAGGTCACCTTGATATGATGGCCAGTGGGGTCTATTGCTCATGGGTGCTACAGAACTCTAACCAATAGAGTTTTTAATAGGCTGGAACCCCCAGGGCACAGCAAAAGACAACAGTCAAAGTCCAATCTTTCCGTAAAAAGAGGTCTATTAGCTTATTTGCATAGCTGCAGCCTAAGGAGCAGGCTTCTAATTAAACATACACCTAAGGGCCAACTGTAATTCCTTTCAGAGACCTCAGAGGACAGGTTCCATCTTTGTTCTCTCCTTTTACCATTCTTCAGAACACCAGTATCTCCTGAAAGGGGGCTTCCATATCTATCTGGTACAAAATTTTTTTGGCTGCTTCCCAGCAGACAACCCATGGTTACCTGGTTCTGTTGGTCAGCAGGGCTTGTATTCCTGGGTCCCATGGAACACTAACAAATGAAGAGAGAGTTCTTGGGTAACCAAGCAAACCCACCCCCCCACTCCCGCCGCCCAAAGACACAATGCAGAGCAGAGTAAAACACATTGCAGCTTTTCTGTGAAAGAGGCCTATTTGCTTGTGCTGAAGTTTTAGCCTGAAGAACAGGCTTCTGGTTTGGCACGCATCTAGGTGTCCACCAAAGGTGCTCTTCAATGACAGAGGCTGGTGGATACAATCTTTGTGCTCTCCATCTGGCTTGCTCCAGGTCACTGGTACCTCCTAGAGAGGAGCTTGTACAATCATCTGCACCCAAATTTTTGCAACTGCTACAAAAGGGAAGCTTCTAGGTCATTTGGCCCTGGTGGCTAGTAGGATATATACCTTCAGTCCCCTAGGACTGTATATATTTGCATACTTTAAAAGCTGCTGCCTGAGGGTCTGGCTTCTAATCAGTTTGTATCTGACTGAGATCTTCCCCTTTGGAACAATGGAACATCTTCAGACACCTTCAAATACTGAAAAGTATTTGAAGTTACAGACCTGAAGAATATAGTCAACAAATTGAAAAATACACTAGAGGGGTTTAACAATGGTCTAGATGAAGCAGAAGAAATCAGTGAACTCAATACCTGAAAAAGAAACTCACCCAATCAGAGCAAAAAAAAAAAAAGTTGTAAAAACATTTTTTAAAATGAAGATAGTTTAAGAGACCTATGGAACATCAAGCAGAATAACATTTGCATTATGGTAGTTCCAGAAGGATAAGAGTGAGAAAAAGGGACAGAAAATATATTTGAAGAAAGAACAGCTGAACATCTCAGATAGTCCCAAATAAGATTAACCCAAAGGGATCCACAAAAAGACACATTATAATTAAAATGTCAAAAATTAAAGACAAGGAGACTAAGACAGAAACAGCTTACACACAAGGGGAGCTCTCATAATACTATCAACACATTTAAAATATTTTGGCAGAAACTTTGCAAGCCAGAAGAGAGTGGCACAAAACATTCAAAGTGCTAAATAAACCCTTCCAGCCAGGAATACTCTTCCAGGCAAAGTTGTCTTTCAGAATTGAAGACAAGCAAAAGCTACAAGAATTCATTACCACTACATGAGCCTTACAAGAAATGTTGAAAGGACTTCTTCAAACTGAAACAAACAGGCACTAATTACTAAAAGGAAGACATATAAAACTATAAATATCACTGGTAAAGGTAAATACAGAGTAAAATTCAGAATAATCTAATATAAAGGTGAATTAATCACTTATAAAGCTACCATAAAGGATAAAAGACAAAAGTAGGAAAAATGACTATAACTACAATAATTTATCAAGAGATAAATTAAATAAAAAGACATAAATTGTGGAATAGAAAACAAAATATTGCAGGAATAGAGTAAAGATGCAAAGCTTTAGAATACAGAATACATTCAAACTTATGTTGTTATCAACTTAAAATAGCCTGTTATAAATAAAAGTTATTATATGTAAGCTTCATAATAACCACTAAGCAAAAACACATAATAGATAACACAAAATATTTTTAGAAATGAATTTACTTATTGATAATTACTTCACAAAAATGCTACCTATAAGAGACTGATCTCAGATGTAAAGACTCACAGTAAACAGATGGAAAAAGTATTTGATGCAATGAAATATAATAGTACATTACAATATTACTAGGGGACTTTAATACCTCACTTTCATCAATGGATAAATCATCCAGACAGAAAGTCAAGAAGAAAATATCAGCTTTAAATGACACATTAAAACACTTGGAGTTAGGTATATACAGAACACTATGCTTTGGATTACACCCCCATTACTTTTTATATGTGAAAGTTTGTACCACTTGATCCGCTTGTCCTATTTCACAAAACCCAAGTCCCCCTCATGTCTTGTAACCATCAATATGCTCTCTGTATCTTTGAGTTTTCTTCATTGTGTTTTGTTAATTTATTTTGGTTATTAAAAGATTCTACATGTTAATAAAGTCATATGGTATTTATCCTTCTCCTTCTCAGTTATATCAATTAACATAGTGTTCTCCAGGTCCATCCATGTTGTCACAAATGGCAAGATTTTATTCTTTTTACCGCTGCATAGTAGTTTGGTTTTGGTTATACAGTTTTTCTAATTTAATTTTATTGTTGTTGTATTACATCCATCCCCTTTTTGCTCCCCTCTGTCCCCCTCCCCACCCACCCATTCCCCCCAAAGTCAATCCCACCTGTTGTCCATGTCCATGGTTCCTTTATACTAGGTTCTTGTCTAAGCTGCTCCCCTTTCTTGCCTCTGCCTCCCCCCTCCCCCCAACCCCTTTCTCCCTGACCACTGAAG
>PVIW01014640.1:0-22591 GCA_004026585.1 Noctilio leporinus
AAAAAAAAAAAAATTAAAAAAAAAAAAAAAAAGAACCCAATGGTTGTCATTGTTATTAACTAAAAAGCTACCTCTTGCCCTGGCTGGTAGCACAGTGGATATGGCGCCGGCCTGCAAACCCAAAGGTTGCTGGTTCAATTCCCAGCCAGGGCACATAACAAGGTTGCAAACCAGGTCTCCAGTCTCTGTGGCTGGAGGCAGGTGAAAGGCAACCATACATTGATGTCTCTCTTCCTCTCTGCCTCTCCCCCTTACCCTCTTTCTAAAAATCATGAAATAAAATCTTAAAAAAAATAAAAGAAAGTTACCTCTTTAGTGAAAAATTCACAGGTTACTTTGTTCCCTCTCTTATACTACTGGTATGTCACTTAAATTAGTGCCTCATCATGAGCCAAAACATGTCTTATCTCCCCGACTAGGGTCCAAAATGATCTGGGCAGTTTCCAGGCCTCCCACAATTTTATACTTTCCATGCTGTATAAGAAAGTTAAGGTCAATTCAATAATATTTTTCACACCTATTACCTGTAAGTCATTAAGATAGGAGATACAGAGACAAGCAATAAGTTTCACTTTCTGCCCTCACATAGTTTTATCACATTTTAGAAGGAATAAGACATTATTTAAGATAAATGACTCTAAGTCCCAAAACCCCCTTTTCTGAAACCCTTGGGGAGAAATACATTTCAGAATTTAAAATTTCTCAGGTTTTGGAAAAGTAATACATACATGTATTTAGAATATTTAGTAACCTAGTCAGCGAGATCTACATTAGTAACCTATAATCAAACTATTATTTCTATAGTGAAACATCTATTTATATATACTTGCTAGGCATTAAGAAAGACTTGATAGTCTTTATAGTCTTGCATCAGTTCAATTCAGATTTTTATTACTGTACTGGTTTTCATCTGTTGCTGTAAGATATTACAGCAACTTGGTGGCTTACACAAGACAAATTTATTTTGCAATTCTGAAAGTCTTAATGTATAGGTTAAGATAAAATAGTTGCAAATCACACAGATGATAAAGCACATATATCTATGTAGAAGAATGACCCTTAAAACTAGGAAAGAAATAACCCAATACATAATGGCCAAAGATTTGAACCCAAACTTCAGAAAAGAAAATATACAAATGACATATGAAAAGGTGATCAACGTCATTAGTCTTTAGGGAAATACAAACGAAAGCCACAATGAAATACCACTACAAACCTGTAATAATAGCTAAAATTAGAATTGTGAGGATGTGGAGCAACTGGACTCGTACCTTGCTTGTAGAAATACAAAACAACAGGACCATTTTGAAAAACACTTTGGTACTTTCTTACGAAGTTAACATATACCTACTGTCTGACCTAGCCATTACACTTCTAGGTATTTTTACTCAGGAAAAAAAAAAAGTACATGTCCAAAAATTGACTTGTACATGAATGCTCACAGCAGTTATATTTGTAATAGCCAAAACCTAAAACCACCCAAATGTTCATCAACAGATAAATGAATAACAAATTGCTATCCATTGGAATACCATTTATACAATGGAATGGTATTTAGCAATGAAATGAATTAATGATGTATGAAATAATATGAGTAAGTTAAAATCATTATGCTGAGTGAAAGAAGTCAAACAAAAGAGTATATATGATTCCATATAAAGTTCTAAAAAAATGCTAACTAACCTCCAGTGACAGAAAGTAGGTTAGTGGTCACCTAGAACAGGGTTGGGGTTGGTGGGAGGAACAGCAAGAGGTTGGATACAGGGAATATAAAGGAACACTATTGAAGTTGTGGGGAGGAGGGTTCATTATCTTGATTGTCATGATGGTTTCATAATGAATCCCTAAGTCAAAATGTATTCAATTGTACAATTTATCGCATGGCAATTAAATTTCAATAAAGCTCTCAAAAACCCATCTAATCAAATAGCACTATTTAGTCCTTTACTGTTATCATGCTAAAAATGCTTATTTTCTACCAACTTTTACCAAAAATACATGATTTAAGTTTATGATAGTAATATAAGACATCAAATTCAAATCCGCAAGAGGATATGGTTTTTCAAAAATACCTGTGCAAAAAATATTGGAAGTCTAATGGATTAAAACAGTGCAACTGTAGATCAGTGAGCTTTACTAACCTCTGTTAACATATTACAATCCTATTCTTGACTTGAAAATAAATGCAGTTATCACAATGGAATACTAGTGTATACTTTATCAATTTCCATCCCATCAACTAAAAACAATCTACAACTATAAAATAGTGCATGAGTTGGGTTACGAGGCATTTATAATCAGCCTATGTCAAAGTAAAAAATTTCTCCACAGAAACCATTTCACATGGTGGCAAAGTTCCCTAAACCAGTTCCCAAACCCTATTTAAACAGTAGGGATGAATTATCCCCTTTCTTCTGCTGTTTGTTTCACTGTTTTTCTCCCACTGATCACCGCCACCAGCACAGGCACATGCTATATTTTACTCATCTCAAAAACACAAAATATCAACAACAAAAGCAAACCTCTCTTCATCTCACTTCTCCCTCCAGCCCCTCCATCTACCCTCACTCCACCCCAATACACAATGATTTCTCTGTTATTTATGGGAAAATTTCTTGAATGAGTTCTTTGGTTTCTCTTCCAATTCTCACTTAAATCTGTCTGATCAGGCTTTCAGGTCCAGCACTATACCAAACCATCTCCCCAAGGTCAGTTATCTGCTATATATCCAGTGGTTAATTGTCAGACTCCTCTCTCAATCTCTTAACAGCATCTGAGCACAGTTGTTCACTCCTTGACACCACTTCCTTAATTTGGCTTGCAGAAGACCTCAAATTTCTGGCTTTCCTCTTTTCTCCTTCTCATCTTCTTTACCTTTAAATCTTAAGAGTATTCTAAGACTTAGTGCTTTGGACATTAAAAAAAAATTTTTTTATCTATATTCACTTCATTAGCAATTTCATATTACATTTTCTTTCAAAAATTTTAATTTATTATTTTTAGAAAGAAACCTCAATGGATGGTTGCCTTTCACCTGCCTGCAGCTGGGGACCTGGCTGGAGACCTGGCTTGCAATTTGGTTATGTGCTCTGACTGGGAATCAAACCAGCAACATTTGGGTTCAAAGGCTGGCACCTTATACAATATGCCAACAGCCAGGGCTTCATATTAAATTTTCTTAAAGTGAAATATCCATCTATATCTAACTTAAAGAACTTGTACAATTCATGGCCATCTTCAAATAAAGTCAATTATAGATAGATAATTCTACCATTATTTGGGGAGGTGGTTGCAGATAAAAAACAGATTCCAATAGAAGTTTTAAAGAGTGAAAATCTTTTTTGAAGTGTATTTTATTGAGTATGCTATTACAATTATTCCGATTTCCCCCTTTCCCCACCTCCACAATCCCTCCCTCCAGCAATCCCCCCAATCCCTTTCATTCATGCCCATGGGTCATGCATGTAAATTCTTTAGCTTTTCCATTTCCTATACTATTCTTTTTTTTTTTTTTTGAGATTTTATTTAATTATTTTTAGAAAGAGGGGAAGGGAGAGAGGCAGAGAGGGAGAGAGACATCAATGTATGGTTGCCTTTCACCTGCCTCCAGCCATAGACCTGACTGGAGACCTGGTTTGCAACCTGGTTATGTGCCCTGGCTGGGGAATCAAACCTGCGACCTTTGGGTTCGCAGGCTGGCGCCTTACCCACTGTGCTGCCAGCCAGGGTTCTTCCTATACTATTCCTAACACCCCTCTATTTTGTACCCATGAATTGTTTCCTAATGCCTGCAGCTTTCCCTGTCTCCTCCTTCCCCTTCCTACTAACCCTCCAAATAATCTCTGTATCTGTGATTCTATTCCTGTTCTAGTGTTACTTAGAATTTTTTTTTAGATTCAGTTGTTGATAGTTGTGTTTGTTGTCATTTTACTATTCATAGTTTTAATCTTTTTAAAGAATAAATCCCTTTAACATTTCATGTAATAAGGGCTTAATGATGATGAACTCCTTCAGCTTTACCTTGTCTGGGAAGCGCTTTATCTGCCCTTCCATTCTACATGATAGCTTTGCTGGATAGAGTAACCTTGGTTGCAGGTGCTTGTTTTTCATGACGTTGAATATCTCTTGTCGGCCTCTTTTAGCCTGCAAAGTTTCTGTTGAAAAATCAGCTGATAATCTTATGGGAACTTCTTTGTAGGTAACTCCCTGCTTTATGCTTGTTGCTTTTAAGATTCTCTACTTATCTTTAATCGCTGGCATTTTAATTATGATGTGACTTGGTGTGGTGCTCTTTGGCTCCAATTTGTTTGGGACTCTGTACTTCCTGGACTTGTATGTCTATTTCCTTTGCCAAATGAGCAAATTTTTCTTTCATTATTTTTTCAAATCAGTTTTCAATTTTTTGTTCTTCCTCTTCTCCTTCTGGAACTCGTATGATTCAGATGCTGGCACTTTTGGAGATGTC
Organism: Noctilio leporinus; assembly: GCA_004026585.1. Taxonomy (NCBI): domain Eukaryota; kingdom Metazoa; phylum Chordata; class Mammalia; order Chiroptera; family Noctilionidae; genus Noctilio; species Noctilio leporinus. The sequence goes on from PVIW01014640.1 coordinate 4,466, forward strand.
TCAGAGTGTTCTAAAACTATCCTCATTGTTTTGAATTCTTATTTCTTCTTTCTGTTCTGGATGAATGTTTATTTCTCCCTTATTTTCCAAATTTTTTATTTGAATCCTGGCTTCCTTCCCTTCACTGTTGGTTCCCTGTGTATTTTTCTTCATTTCACTTAAGAGTAACCTTCATTTCTTCCTTTATGTTGTTGCCATACTCAATGAGTTCTCTGAGTATCTTGATCACCAGTGTTTTTAACTCTGCATATGCCAGGTTGGCTAACTCTTGTTTCGTTAGTTCTTTTTTCTGGGGTTTTGTTCTGTTCTTTCATTTGGGCCATATTTCTGTGTCTCAACTTGACAGCCTCCCTGTGTTTGTTTCTGTGTATTAGAGCTCTGACTCCCTTGTTTGCACACCCGTTAAGTTGTATGGTGCTGAGCCTTAGGTATTTGCCAGGGCAGGGCACCCTGTTGGCACTGCTTTGTGGCTCTGTGTTGTGGAAAGGCTCAGAGAGGGGACAACACTGCTTCCTGGCTTCGGGAGATTTGCCCTACACTCACCTCATTTCGAGTCACTTCACCCACATCCCATGTGACTGGCATCCTTCCAGCTATTGCCCTGCTGGTGAATCCCAGAGGGGGTGAATTTGCTTATGTTCTAAGTCCATGTAGGCCCTTTAAACGGACTCTCCTGAGAAACTGGCAGTTTCTTCTGCCACCCCAACCCCCATTGGTTTTTACAGCCAGAGTTTTTATGGCTTTACCCTTCCAGCACTGAGCCCTAGGCTGTGTGGTCTGCTGTCCCTCCCTCTCCAGGTACCCCTGCCAATTTTTATCCACCACATGTGATGTGCGACTGCCCTTTCTGCTGCTGCTGCTGCCTCTGCTGTTGCCTCTCTGCCCCAACTCCAAGTCTCCGCCCCTCTTACCCAGCTGGGTGAACATGGCTTCTTCAAATCCTCACTTGTTGGACTTCCATGCAGTCCGATTTCCAGGCAGTTATGGATGTTACCTGTTTTGGGTTAGTTGTACTACTACTTGTGGTTGCACAAGGAGGCAAAGCATATCTACCTATGTCTCCATCTTGACTGAAAGGCACACCAGAATTTCAAACAATAGACTATCACCACCTTTCTTTAGTTTAAGTTCAATATTCTTAACATAGGGAGTCACTTAAAGATGAAAAATAATAAAGCTAAATTGATAAATAACCAAAACAAATTCTTTTTATTCTACTCAGTTGTTACATGAGAAACATTTAAATACCACACTAAATATTTCATTAAAATGTAAACCATGTCCTTAACTATGGTCCTGGTTCCATGGCACTATAATAGTAATATCTTATATTAATATAGACTTGATTCAAAAGCCTTTTTATAGCAATTATCTCATTTCCCCCTAAAAAAGACTCCATAAGGATATTACAGAAAATACTATTCTAATCAGCAGTTTCATGACTTCTCACATAATAAACCTTTAATAAGCAAATTTAATGAATTTAAAATTAGTTGGCGAACTCATAAATCCATCCCTACTATAAGAAATATACTTTAAAATTCATGTTAAACTGATGACAGGTCTTTAATGTCATCTTTCTTTACTTAGTATAACACAGAAAAGAAGTTTACATTTTCTTTTAATGTCAATGAAGAAAAGTAAATAAATATAATATACAAATATGTCCTTTAAGAGATATACTTTATTTCTAAAGTACAGAATGACCACGAAAATTATGATTTTTTTTATCTCTTTTTTTTTTTTTTTTTTAAGATTTTATTTAATTATTTTAGAAAGAGGGGAAGGGAGAGAGGCAGAGGGGGAGAGAGACATCAAGGTACGGTTGCGTTTCACCTGCCTCCAGCCACAGACCTGACTGGAGACCTGGTTTGCAACCTGGTTATGTGCCCTGGCTGGGGAATCGAACCTGCAACCTTTGGGTTCGCAGGCCGGCGCCTTATCCACTGTGCTACCAGCCAGGGCTCATGATTTTTATATTAACACTGATGGGGTATACAGCTACTGGCTATCTCTATCACAATGAAAAAGACTTTATTTTTCAAGTAGGATGGAGAATACATTTATAATTAAGCACTTATTAGTAAAGGATAAGCCCTTTCTTCCCTCCAAGATTCTGACCATAAATGATGTGGCCTGTACTGCATATAGACTAGAGCAAGGCTTTCTGAAGTGGACCCAAGCTCTCTTCAGGGTTCCTACTGTCAGTACTTCCAGTCCTGAAGACTGAAGAGTGGCACCCTCCCTTCCACTACTAAGCACATCAAGTATCTGTGCACTTTAAAAAGTTATACCTCTAAGGGCTCCATCTCTAAAATGTCCCTATGCAGACCTAATATGCTATCCTAGTAATCCAATTTCTCATTATAAAATTTATTTGTCCTTATCAAGTTCCTTTATGTAATCCTTTTATTCTCTATTTTCAAAACCATCAATATGTTTTGGCCTTTGCTTCCCTTCCTACTTCACTAACATTTCACATTTCTCTTCAAAGGAGAGCTGCCCCAAACCTCAGATACTGGTCAACAGAACAGTCAAATCAGAATACACACTACATACTCTCTGATTACATGTTCTGCATCCTCTTCTGGCTCTCCTTAATTCCTGCTCTGTAAATAGTAAGTCAGAAGTCAACAGTTTTGTTATACCCCAGTTCTTTTACACTATTCTCATAAATCCCTCTATTTCCAGAATCTTGAATTGTCACCTCTAAATTACCTACACAAACAATCTTAACATCCTTGTAAATACTTCGTCCTGTGCCATCAGTCTGCCAGACAGCAACACAATGTCTCATTAACTCAAAGTCAACATATCCAAAATCAAATTCATCATCCAAGACCCCCCACTCTTTCCCAAAGGAAAATAAACCCATTCTTTGGACTTCGCTATTCCTAATGACAGAAACAAATCACTTATTACCACTATAACAAAAACACTCCTTTAAAAAACTAAAAAGTCTAGACCCTGGCCACATAGCTCAGTTGGTTAGAGGGTGGTCCCCCTATGCCAAGGTTGAGGGTTGATCCCCAGTCAGGGCACTTACAAGAAGCAGCCAATGAATGCATAAATAGTGGAATAACAAACCAATGCCTGCCTGCCTGTCTGTCTCACCCCTCACTCTCTAAAGAACAATTTTTAAAAATTCTAAAAAGCATTCAAGACTAAGCATTTGAAAAAAAGATTAAGACTACAATCTTTTCTGAGGTAGATCCAGAAAGAAATTCCCTGACAAGAAGTACAGGTCACCCTTGTATAACACAGGGTTCTATGACATGGTTTCACTCTAACACAATTGGAGGATAGGAGGAAAACTTTGTACAACACAGCATCCTAGAACAAGGTTTCATTCTAACACGGTTTGAGAATTAGAGAAATCCTCGCACATGGATTGTAATAAGAGCTTTTAAGACTAAAAAATAGCTCATTCGAAACTGGAGAAATCTTTAAAACACACAAAATGTAATCAAAAGCGTTTAAGAGCAAAATATACCTCATTTGAAATTTTCATTCAAGTATGGTTTTCGTATCAGATTTGCCTGTAGAATTTTAAAATTTATAAGAATTTTAAATCCATTTTGTTCATGGAGTATTAAACACATACATTTTAAAACATTAATATGTTATACTTTTGGTGAAGATTGCTTTAATAAAAATATTTCTCTTAATTATAAAAATATTTTTTAAAATTTTGGAACCTAACCCCCTTTTTGGCACTAGTTCTTTGTTTCATATAACATGGATTCGCATAACACAGCATTTTTAGGAACCTAACAACTATGTTTTATGGGGGTTACCTGAATATGAGCAGTAATGAAAGGGAAAAAAGGAAACCTCTGGAAAAAGGAGTCATGCTGAGCTTCTAGGTGCCTTTGAATTTTTTTTGTAACTGAAAGGACCACAGAAGTTATTTTCTTCAAGGTCCGCATTTTACAAATCAGAATACTAGAAACTTTGCTTATGAGGTAAAATGACTTGTCCAACATCACACAGAAGATTCTAGCTTCTTTCAATTTCTCTCATTCTCTGACCATTGCCCCAGATGATGTAAGGCTGTACCACTAATTGAAGAAGATCCTTCTCTTCTCCATGTCTAGTGGGTGTCAGAGGCCCAGTTCCTAATAATGTTTTCATGTCTAACACAAGATAAACATATTCCTAGCATTTCAAGGTAAACTCTGAATTGATTTCCCCATAGAAATATTGTTTTACATAGTATTATAGGTATTTTCAATATTACATGTATACTAATTATTATTAATATTTAAATTATCTATTATTATTATTATTATTAGCCTAATTCTCTAGTTATGGTATATTATGGGTTAACTTGGTGGGCTTATTGTGAATGTAACCACTAAGCTTCCTGTTTATTAGAAAGTAAGTTACAAGTTCTAAGCCATTTTATAAGTTTTAAAGTATAATCAATCCCATTCTATGTTAGGAACTACCAATACAAAGCGATTCAAAATTATAAACTAAATGCAATAAACTAAAAACACATTTCAGAAAAAGCTTCATTTTATACAAAATTCTACCTCAGAGGTCATTTATTTTTAAAGATGGGAATTTTGGCACATTTTGACTGTAATATAATTTATATACATCTTTTTATTGATATTTCACTGGAATACCAAAGTCAAAAAGAATTAAACACATTTTTACACTCATTTAGGAAAAAAAATGGACATTTTTATTAAACAAGCTATAAGAGGTAAAAAAATTATTACCACTTCATAAAGGGTTGACAATGTATACATTATGCAATATCTAATGCTAGTTCCAAATATGTACGGGTAAAGGAATTATATCTGAACAGATAAATGCAGTTCAAAGACTCTCCAAATACAATTTTTTCTTTAGGTAAAGCTGTATGTTTCATGAATTAAAATTTTTTAAATTAAAATTTTTAAATTAAAATTTTTAAAATTTCTACTCTGTATATTAATTCAATGGATATTCTTCACTCCTTCATCTTATTTGTTCAACAACAACAAAACACTAAGTCTCTACTACTTGCTACACGCTATGTTAATAACTTTGGATTTACAATAATAAGCATCAAGCCAGTTATTGTCCTCAAGAAGTTTTAAAAAACCCTTAACTTAACTGTACATACCCAAGTGATAATGACAGCTGAAATTCAGTTCATTTTAAAAAGTAATCAAATTAATTCTCAAAAAATACCCAATACAACAGTAATTTTATTAAAAAAATTTTTTAATAGATCTTATTCATTATCTCTAGAGAGAATGGCATGGGGAAAGGAGGAAAGGGAGAGAAACATCAATGTATGGTTGCCTTTCACCTGCCTCCAGCTAAGGACCTGGCTGGAGACCTGGCTGCAACCTGGTTCTGTGCCCTGGCTGGGAATCTAACCAGTGATCTTTGGGTTCGCAGGCCAGCACCTTATCCACTAAGGCACTAGCCAGGGCCCCCACAACACTAATTTTAAAGATGCTGAATAGTCTTATCTATATTAGGTGTCCTCACAAAGTAATCAAAAGGACTGTTTTGGTAGGAGTTCTAATAATATATTTTAATAGTTCTACTATGAAAATTAACTGAGTTAATCCTCCAATAAAGACATCAAAAGCTACTATCTACTGTGATAATGAAAATCAAGCAGTTGGAAATGATACCTAGACTATTCTGAGAATAAGCAAAATAAATATAGTATTGCAAAATAGTCACATATTGTCCCTGAACATATACTTAGAGACCATTCCCCAGCCAGGGCACATAATCAGGTTGCAAGCCAGGTCTCCAGCCAGGTCTGTGGCTGGAGGCAGGTGAAAGGCAACCATACATTGATGTCTTTCTCCCTCTCTGCCTTTCTCCCTTCCCCTCTCTCTAGAAATAAAAAAACCTTAAACAAACAAATACCCAAAAAACAAACAAATAAAACTAGAATAACAAAGTAGCTCCATATCATATTTTACAAATGATCACAATTATGCATTTTGGATTTAGTCAGCTACAAGTTTTTTCAATGAAAAAGTCCTTAATGTTTTCTTAAGATTTTATTTTATTATTTCTTTTAACTTTTTAAAAAAGATTTTATTTTATTATTTTTAGAGAAAGGGGAAGGGAGAGAGGGAGAGAGACACCAATGTTTGGTTGCCTTTCACCTGCCTGCAGCTGGGGACCTGGCTGAAGACCTGGCTTGCAACCTGGTTATGTGCCCTGGTTGAGGAATCGAACCAGCGACTTTTGGGTTTGCAGGCCAGTGCTTTATCCACCTGCCAGGGCTGAAGATTTTATTTTTTACAAACTTAAATCAATATTCTATTTGCTTATTACCAAGTCCTATAGCTTTTCTTATCAGTACTATCTATACTTATATTTAGATATTACATACAGATATTAACTATAATACCTGTTAAATTACTAAAAACTCTTGATGGATGAGAAACATTCTTGAATTTAGGGCCATACCCTTTTCGAAGCAAAATTCAAGTAAATCAGCCATTCTAAAATGTTATTTTTCATCACTCATCAGCTTAAACATTTTCAAAAATCTTTAAAAGCTTTATAAAAACATCTTTACTGAAGTTATGCATCCTATTTAGTGGAATAAGTATTTTATCACCATTTACATATAAGGAAACCAAGATACAGAGGTGTCCATTTTGTAAATTGCAAGGTCATTTCCTAACCAAGCAACTGACCCTACTCCATCAAATTATACGTGCGCCGCTTCCAAGTGCCATAAAACAATTACAGTATCTTAAAACAACTGCCTCTGCAATGCCTGTGTGCAATTCCGTTTTAGCAAGAGGGTTATGGCAACAAGCTTAAAGCAGAAAACCTGGAAAAGGAGGATAACAAAAAGAAAACACTTTTGGAGGCAATTTATTTTAAAATAATAAGATGTAAACAGTTTTTAATATAATAGCAAGTAACAGTTGTTTCTTCTGCTTTCAAAAAATAATTCACCTTTTAGGTAGATCGTGTTAAAACTGGAGCTTACTCATCCTTGCAGACAGAAGTTAGAAAAATGAGAAAAATTCTATAACAGGTAATTCAATACATGGTATTGAAAAAAAAGAAAAAGAACTGAATACAAAATAAAAATTAGTTAAATTTGGAAATATTCGTTCTGGTAGTTAAAACTCCATCTTAAGTATTAAATGCTGCCCTCCTTATGTCACTGAGGCTATAATGAGCAATGAAATAATTGGTTACTAGGAAATACAAAACTTTTCATTGAAAACTTGAGAAATTTTACATCGTATACTTCATTTAAATATTCTACACATACTTTTCCTAACTTAGAAACTTAAGAGCATGAGAAAAACTATTGCCCAGAGTTCAAAGATTGAACCTGCATTTGTAATTATGATATAGTGCTATCAGCAATTAGAAAAATGAAACTTACTTACCATACAGATTAAACTTAAGAACATTAAGATGGGCTGATTAACCAATAAATCAATTACATTACCGGGCAGAAATAAGACAGCTAATACGTGAATCTAACACCAAATTTAAAAAATTAAAATATAACCAAAGGATAGGATCAGACCCAGTACTATCAAAGTTTCCGGTCTAGCTGGGGATTAATTAATTGGCTATAGGACAAGCTGTAAATGTTCAGGTCAGATGTGCTTTCTTTTCATCATTATTCCAGCTCGCCATCCGCAAGTGCAAGCGAAGGCGTCGGAGTACCAAAGCTAGGGGGCACGCTGTAGCAAGGGGAAAAGAAAAATGGGAAAGGTGCAATGGATGCTGCATAGTTGAATAATTATCTGGGTGGCACAATGGGCGAATCCTGCCCACGTCGGAGCCGAGTGAGCAGCCCCCTCTCCACCCGCGAGGCAACCCGGTTAACCGGCTCCGAGGCGAGCGCCCGCTTCGCTTGGCTCTCGCAGCGAAGAAAGGGAGCGCCGCACTCGCTTGGCCGGCAGCTCTCCAGGCAGAGACGCGCGGTGCAAACACGCCACGCATAAGCCTCCTCCTTTACAGAGCCCCGGACACGCAGCGCCAGCGTGGGCTTCGCCACCCGGTGCGGCAGCCTCCCCCGGAGCCAGGAGGCACCGGGCAACCTTGGGTGCAGGGTAGGGTCGCTCCGGCGGTAGCATCTCAGGTGAGACCTGCAGTCTCCCCGCCTAGGGCAGCCTCGGGCCGGTCCCTGCCACCAAGACCCCGACTCACCCGCCCGCCGGCATCTCCATCTGCGCCCCGCCGGGCTGGCGGGTGGGCGGCCCGAGATCGGGAACCCGCAAGTGGGGGTGGGGGCCGTGGCGGGGGAGGCGCGCCCATCCCCGTCACCTTTGCCGGGCTGGAGCACCACACGTACCCTTCTGTTGTAGCCGGTGTGGAAGAGTTCCTCCCCAGCACTCCACCCACGCAAAAAAACCATCCCTGAGAGACCCATGCTTACCGAGAAATCTTGGGGGGCTCTTACTTTACCTCGTCTTCATGTTTCGGCTGCGGCCGTGGGTACTCCTCAGCCGCCGGGACTCCTCCTAGAGCCTCCAGGAGAGTCAGGCTCCCGGGTGGAACCGGCTCCCAGCAGCGGCCGACGCACCGGGCCACCGGGTAATGCCGCCTACGGTGCCCACCGATCGCCGGACCTACCGTGTGTTCGACGCACGAGCGAACAACACCGCGAGCCGCCGCCGCCCCCTCCCCGCGAGCTCCGCTCCACAACCAGGCGCAGGGACCCGCGCCTGGAGCAGGGGGGATCGCTGGACTCTCGCCACCTAACTTCCCATTCTTTCCACGAGCTATTCCCCGACAGTCAGAATCTTCCAACCTGAGATTCTCGCTTTCCTCCTCAGCCCTCAGTGCCTAGGTGCAGCGGTGATGGGAAACTCAGCCTCCGCCCACTCACCATCAGTAGGGCTGAATAGCAGCCTCCCCTCCCCTCTTTCCCGAGGTTTTATGGTATTGCCCAATCCTCAGTTTGGGGGAGGGGGACGGAGAGAACAGTGCTTGGCCAGGGAACGAGGGAAGGTGATAGCCAATTGAATGAAGTAGCACTTCAGGGGCGGCGCTAAAGAAAGGCCTGCCCGCCTCGCCCCGCCCCCTCTCCCAAACTACAAGTCCCAAGTACAGCTCACTTCCTGCCGCACTGCACGCCGGGAGTACAGGACCCCGAGTCCGCAAGGTATATATGAACTCGTAGTCTTTAAGCGAGCCACGAAGGTCCTGAAAGTTATAAGGTACTATAGTTCTATTGCCCTAGATAAATCTTTCCAAATTCTTAGGTATGTGTACTTATTTTAATAATTGATTTATTTTAAATGTCGTATGTTGTGTCTTTGAAAAGAAAGTAAACAATATGTGTCATGGCAATCTGTCAGGACTTGGGAGCCGCTTCTACTTCCGCCGGGGCCTGGTCTCCACTGTTCTGTTGCCGTCATGTCGGCTGCGATTGCATCTCTGGCTGCTTCCTATGGTTCGGGTTCAGGGTCCGAATCTGACTCGGACAGTGAGGGCGGACGGTGTCCTCTGCCAACCGCTGACTCCCTCATGCACTTGACTAAGTCGCCTTCTGACAAGCCCTCTCTGGCAGTGGCGGTGGACTCGGCTCCGGAGGTGGCAGTTAAGGTAAGCGCTTTTGCCTCTGGTGCGGTGCCGGAATTGGATTCTGCTCCAAAATCTGGCAGTCGCTGGTTAGGCCCTGGGTTACCTTTTCCTCGATGCTAAGAAGTCAGTAAAGCTTGGAGCCTTCACCGACGCGCATGCATCTTCCTCGGGAGAGAGCCGGGAACTGGAAGTTCGGGGCTGCACTCCACCGCTTCCCGCTTTCGCCCTCACCTTTGGAAAACGAGGGGAAGCGGGAGTGGAAATGAATGGATGGAGATGTGACCAGGACAGAGCCGGTAATCGCAAACCTAAGAAAGGCTAACCTAGGGCTTCCGAAACTAGAGCAAACGCCCTCTCTGGAAGTGAGGCGGGGGCTGGCTTTGTTTTGAAGTCCAAACTAGATTCGGGTCTCAACTCTTAATCACTTGCATGAAATTGGCCAGGCTTTACAGTCGCCTGTGTTTCCTACCTGTTCAATGGAGGTAATTTTAAAAGCATTTGCTTTAGGAGTGCGTTATGGTGTAGATTAAGGGGAATGATGTAAATAAAGCTTTAGCACAAAACCTGGTATCTAATACAAGTGCAATAAATGTTAGCTCTTTTGATTACGTAGGTCCCTCCATACAATGAGAAAAGGACTTGGGTTTAAGGAGTGAATAATGCCAAGGACCTACAACCAAGATTATTCTACCTAGCAAAGCTATCATTTAGAATGGAAGGGTTGATAAAGTGCTTCCCAGACAAAGTGAAGCTAAAGAAGTTTATCATCATCAAGCCATTATTATATGAAACGTTAAAGGGACTTATTCAAGAAAAAGAAGATCAAAACTAGGAATATTAAAATGGCAACAAACTCACAACTATCAACTACAGAATCTAAAAAATAAAATTTTAAAAATAAATAAATAACCAGAATAGGAACAGACTCATAGGTATGGGGATCATTTGGCAGTGTATCAGCTGGGAGGAGGAAGGGGGAGAAATGGGAAAATGGTGCAGGGATTAAGAAGTATAACTGGTAGGTACAAAATAGACAGAGAGAAGTTAAGAATAACATAGGAAAGGGTGAAGCCAAAGAACTTATATGTATGACCCATGAACATGAACTAAGGGGGCTGGGATTGCAGAAGGGAAAGGTGATACTGGTCAGAGAAGAGCAAAGGGAAAAGAAATTGGGACAACTGTAATAGCATAATCAATAAAGTATACTTTAAAAATTAACTGAATAAAAAATAGTTAAAACCTAAAAGTGATACAGAGAGAAATTGGGTTATATGGGCAATTTAACAAGTATTTATTGAACACATGTTATTTATCAGGAACTGTTCTAAGGGCCGAAGACACAGAGGCCAACAAGCTAGGCATCTTTGCTATTGTAGTGCATGCATTCTAGTGGAAGAGACAGCCAACAAAATGTGAGCAAATAAAGTGGTTACAGATTGGATTGAGTACTGAAGGGGAAAAAATAGAGTACTATGCTAGAGGGTAATGCAGGAGTAGGATTTCAATAGATTGGTCAAGGAAGTCCTTTCTGAAAAAAATGCCTTTGAAGGAGAAGCCACCCATGTGCAAGCTAAGACAAGAATTCCCAAGCAAAGGACACAGCAAGCCTTGAGATAGCGAAGAATTTAATGTATTTTAAGAGCTGAGGAAAGGTTAGTGTGTCTAGAGCCCAAGGAGAGCATCCACCAATTGGTCATATAGGCCCAGAAGAGCTCATGGGGGTGATCAGAAGCTCAAGATAGCCCTGGCTGGTGGCACAGTGGATAAGGCACTGGCCTGGGAACCCAAAAGTCCCTGGTTCTATTCCCAGCCAGAACACATAACCAAGTTGCAAGCCAGGTCTCTGGCCAGGTCTCCGCCCAGGTCTATGGCTAGAGATAGGTGAAAGGCAACCATACATTTTTTTTTCTTTCCCTCTCTCCATTCCCCTCTCTCTAAAAATAATCAATAAAATCTTTAAAAAAAGAAAAGAAAAGAAAAAGCTCAAGATATGGCAAAGGGAGGCATTGTGCAAAATTCCTTTGTATTTAAGATGTTCCCAAGTCCATTGTGTTATCTCTTAAGTCTTTTACAGGATTTTTAGTGATCTATTATCTTTATGATTTTTAAAAAAGATTTTATTTATTTATTTTTAGAGGGATGGGGAATTTAGGGAGAAAGAGAAGGAGAGAAACATGATGTGCCAGAGAAATGTTGATAAGTTGCCCTTTCCATGCCCCCAGCCCGGGACCTGGCCCACAACCCAGGTGTATACCCTGACTGGGGATCAAACCTGTGACCTTTCAGTTTGTGGGATGATGCTCAACCCCTTGAGCCACATCAGCCAGGACCTATTTAGGAGTTTTACTTTTCAATGATGGGCATTTGGTATGAAAGAATGCTTAGAATTTTCCCATCTTTATAACAGAACAAACTCCCCAAACTTCATCAACCTCTTGATTCTTCATTCTTTTCACAGCTCAAATTTATGGAGCTTTCTCATTACATTTCCTCTTCAACCCAAAGCAGCCTAGTGTAGCTTCTTGGGAAAAACTCTTGGAGTTGTAAGATGTCACAAAGCATATAAAGCACTTAGAACTCTTCCAGGCACACTATCATTGTCATTTCCAATTGTAAACTCCTTGCTAGCTCCAGACCTATTAAATTTCTCTCCCAGGATGGCTTTTGGGCACTTCCAATCCAATGTGCAGAAAAATTCCCTCAAAATCTGTTTCACCTGTTTTTCCCAGTTTGAATAATGATCCCATCCATTAGCGTAAGCCAAGAACAGCTGGTCTTCAAATGATTAACCCTTGAAGCTAGTCATTCATCCTGTTATAATATTTCTGCTTCATTAATTTTTTTAAAATCAATTCCCTTCTCTCCATTTTCACTCACACCGACTTACTTCGTATCTTCCCTACTTCTCTCGGTAGTCACTCTTGACTTTACTTTCTCTTTTAACCCCTCTACTTTTGGGTAGTGGGTCCTATCTATTTCCTTTGCCAAATTAGGGACATTTTTCTTCATTATTTTAAGTTTCTTCCTCTTCCTCTTCTCTTCGAACCCCTGTGATTCGGATGTTGGCACATTTAAAGTCATCCCAGAGGTTCTTAAGCCTGTCCTTTTTTTTTTTTTTTTCAATTCTTGTTTCCTCATTCTGTACTGATTGATTGTTTACTACTTAGCTATGTTCCAAATCATTGATTTGAACCCTGGTTTTCCTTCTCGTCACCATTGGTTTTGTGTGGGTTTTCCTTTGTTTCATTTATCCCCTCTGCATTTGCCATACTCAAGCATATCTGATAAGTCTTTGAGCATCTTTATCACCAGCATTTTGATCTTCCTCTGTTAGGTTGGCTATCTCCTCATTGCTCGATTCTCCCACTGGAACCTTGATCTGCTCCCTCTTTCGGGCCATACTTCTCTGTCTCCTCAACTTGACTGGCTGCTGAATTTGTCTCTTTTTCTTAGATTGAGCTGACACACCTGTCTGAATGAGTATTTCTTCTTTATATCTTTGTTTGTTGGACTTAAATGCAGCTTGATATTCTGGAATTTCTGGTTGTCTCTAGTTTTAAGGTAGATGTATTCCTTCTTGGTTGTGGAGGGAGACAGTGTGTCTACTTATGCCTCCATCTTGGCTGGAAGTCTCTACTACGTAATTTCTAAGTTCTTTATGTAACACATGTGACCTGCTATTCTCCAAAAAGCCTTATTTTCTTTTTTCTTTCAAGATTTTGCCCATACTAGCCTCTCTGCCTGGAAATCCCTTGCTTTATGCCTTCCCTGTCACACCCCTCCACTCCCCCCCAAACACACTCTACTGCCCTCCATTCTCTTGCACGTTTCCTCCTCTGCCTACCTTACCACCTTTTCAGACAGCAATTGTGGCACTTGCCACATCACTGTGATTGTTAACCTTTTTCCCCCAGTCTGTTGTGATCAGATATTGTTGCATCTATTTCCTTTTACATCTCCAATATTGAAGTACATGATTTTTTTTCCTGCAAAAAGCTTCTTCGGACCAGTGCATTGGGAGAGGGTGCCAGAAGGGCTACAAGGATGTCTAGTGGTTTCAGGGAGAGGCTCAGGCAAAAGCCAGATAGCAGGGAAATGCAGACAGGCCCCTCAAAGGCCTTCAGAGGCTCCAAAGGCTTCCTAATCATGCTTGAGGATGAGCCTTTGGAAGAGATACTCAACTATCCCAGCCCAGGGACCAGCCAGCCAGTGGATGTTAGTCAGGTGGACACCCATCTTCTTTGACGAGCATCACCTCCTCGCCCAGCTTCTCCTGGAAGTTGCAGAAAAGAGGGTCTGTGCAGGCAGGACCCAGGGCCTGCAGATCCAAAGGGCCTGATTGAGGTTTGTCTTCAAGGCCAAGGTGCTTCCATGGCATCCTGGGTTTTATCCCACTCATCTTGGGGCTGCCTCATCACATCCTGGAAGAGAATGCAGCCACCTTGCTGGTTTTGTGGATTTAAAAGATGCCAGGTTCCCTCACACTTCTCTTTGGCCAACTCTTAGAAGTGGCCCACACCCTACAGGGCCATATCATCCCAGTCTAAAAAGAATCCCAGAGAGAGATAGGTGTAGGAGGCCCCCAGATGCAGGTTGGCCAGGTGGTTGGGCAACTTCCACCTCAATCTGGGAGCTCATCATTGTTCAGCAAAGAAGAATTAAGGTTTCAAAAAAAAAACAAAAACAATGTGTTGGCTGGTCTCAGAGACAGAAGATGGCTGAGGGGGTTCCAAAGGTGGTGACTAGCAAAGAGGTTGGTGGGTCGTTGGAAAAATGGGGTATCTTTAGGTTTGTTCAGTCCAAATCCTGTTGAAGTACGAGAATGATCCCAGGACTGTAGAGAGCACTATCCATCATACCAAAGATTAAGGGAAATATATTTGGTGAGAAAATGAATGAAAGAGTAAGTGAAAAAAAAGTCTTTGAAAAAGCATGTATATTGAGAATCAGTGTATATGGATTGGATGTGGATAAGGAGATGTCTCTAGAACCCACTTCAATCACTTAAGAAAATCCAGGAAAAGAGTTTGTACAAGATACCAGAGCTGGAACTAGGTTCTATGATAATAGTAAATGACATTAATCATCAAGTTCGTGGGCTGACACTTGCTTATATACCAGAATAGCAAAAAGAGTAAAGCTTACACATAGTAAATGTAATGATAGAAAAATGACCAAGGGAGGAGATGTGAAGCATGCAAATACAGTCATCTGTAGTTGATTACTCGTATTGTGACAGATAGTAAGCATTTTGGCAGAGTATGAACTTGTACAATGTTTTTAAACCATTTCCCTGAATATAGGGTTCAGTTCACAAAAAGGTATATAGGTATTTATGTTCCCCAATGCTTCACAATGAGTCTTTTCTGGTTAAAAATGTATTTTGTGCACTTTGGAAATCATATAATTAGTCCTCTTGGGTTGTAAGATTTGCTTATTACTTAACTTTAACAAACTACCAGGCCTGGTCTGGTTGCACGGTTGGAGTGAAGTTCCAATACACCAAACTTGTGGGTTTGATCCCAGATCCGTACACATACAGGAAGCAACCAGTGAATGAAGGGATGGATGGATGGAACAACAAATCAATGTATCTCTCTCTTCCTTTCTCTTCTTTCCTCTCTGAAATCAGTCAATAAAAATAATGAAAAAATAAAGCAGACCTGGCTTTCTCTCATTTTAGTTAATGACTTAATTTTCCCCAATATATCCTTTGCTTTAGCATAGTCTACTTGAGTAAAGTGAAAATTCTGCCTCTGATTTCAAGCTTCAAAATGGGTGACTTTTTCCCTCTGCATTTGTTAAGAGCCATACTCAAAGGATAACTTTATATGAATTTGTTTTGTTTTTGTTTGTTTTTTCTCTCATCCACCTAGATTCCCCATTATAGGAAGTTCATTCATTCCCACTTTCTGGGGGAAAACTATACTATAAGTTGATAGTAATATTTAATAATGATTAATATTTGTCTTCTGCTTTTCAAAGTGCTGTCATATTATTTATAGAACACTAAGAAATGTAAAACAGTTGGAAAGTATAAAAAATATACAGTTCTCAAATTTCTTTGAATCAACAAAAGATAAACTTTCAACACTTATTTGGTCAATAGGGTCTCCCCTTCACTAATTGCACTTCAATTTATATGGATAATTAACTCTGAATAGAAATTCTTTGTAATTCTGTAGTAATTTCAATTGCATGCCTAATTATTATTGAACTTTTTGCATGGTATTGTCCAAGTTTTTCTAATTAATGTAAAATTAATAACTTTATTTTCTGAAGGTTTATTCAGTTCTGTGATTTTAGGAGCCAAAGACTGGGACTTATTTATATTTTATCAGTTGCCACTGTTGCATATATAGAGTAATTCTTTATAAAATGTACTTTAAATTTAAAGCTTGGTATCTCATGGTACTGTGTTCAAAATAATGAAAATATAGAATACCCTAGGTTGGAAAGATCCAGTAAAACATTATAAAGTGGATCTAGTAACTGTATTCTAGAAAATCCTTTGGGGAGCTATTGATGGGGTCTCTTGTTAATTTAAGCAGTTTACCACAAGTTGAATGTTAAGAGAGGAAGCAGTTTATTTAGCTTTTATGCAGTGTAAGCAATTTGTATAATAACCTTTTAACTTTACAGTACTGGATTCTGCTACTGAGCTATAGGCAAGATACTATCTCTAATCAACGAAGATTTTCGTATGCTTCTAGGGTACTATCTATGTATCATCTTTTGGTGACCCAGCATTTGAAGCCCTTTTTTTTTTTAAATAGTCTTAATGTGAAGAATATTCCTCCCTGTACCCCACCTTTACCATACAACCATATTCTTGTTCCTCCTTTTAGGGTCTAGTACTACAGCTTGGGCTCAGCCCAACAAATATATCTACCTAATTTCTAATCTAAAGCTAATCCACAAAGAAGCAGGGAAATCTTTTTTTTTTAAAGATTTTATTTGTTTTTATAGAGTGGGGAAGGAAGAGAAACATTAGTGTGTGGTTGTCTCGCTCATGCCCCAAGCTGGGGACCAGGCCCTCAACCCAGGCATGCGCCCTAACTGGGAATCAAACCAGTGACCCTTTGGTTTGCAGGCCAGCACTTAATCCACTGAACCATACCAGCCAGGTTGGGAACTATTTTTAACTGACATTGGTAGCCAGCATTAGCTAGTTTCTTAGGGTAGTTTCAACAGCAGCATTTAGTGGCAGCCATAGCAGTGGTTTTCAGAAATGGTGAACCGTTATCTTCATTGGACTGGTTCTGTGATAGGGTTGGTTTAGAATTGTGATTCCATCTGTATGTTCACAACTTTTATCTCTGCATGTTTCTCCAAGCGCATTCTCAACCTGTCTTGGCAATGAAGGCTAAGAGAAACTTAGAAGCATTCAATACTGTTTAATCAGCCTATGAGGTTTTCAATTGCTTGTAACTAAGAACCAGACTGATACTCTGCCAATGATTTTGTTGGTTCGTTTGTTGCCAATTAGGACTCTGACATTCTTCAGTTGTGGTTACTTTAAATTCCTTCTCTTCTCATTTTATTACTACTTTGGAGTAAGTGATTTAATCTTGCTAATACTTATCTCAGATTATTATAAAGATTACACGAGGTAATGTGTTTACCCCAGTCCTGGCACTTGTTAAATACTTTTCTTTTTCATATCAAACTAGATAGGCAATTCACTTATTGATTATATTGGTTATTGTCTTTATCCCTCACTAGAATATAATTTCCAAAAGGACAGGGATCTTTTTCTATTTCTGTGAGCCTAGAGCAGTGCCTGGCACGTAGCAGGTATTCAGTCAATATTTGTAATGAATGTATAAACTTGAAGTTACTGTACTTGCTTTATTAAGATGCCTGTGCCCCTAACTACACAAAGAAAAGAAAAAGACCACCCATGAGCTGTACATTTCCAGCCTGCTTTAACATCTGTCACCTGTCGGTTCTTATCATTGTCATCTCTACTTCATCTCAGAAAGAGCTCCTTCTCTTTTCAGAGACTAATGTAACTCCTGGATTCCCTTCCCTTTCACCTCTTCCATACTTTTGCTTATCCCCTGCTTTTAATGCTGCTTTCCTCTAGCCTGTGATTGACCAAATCTTTGATCTAGTCTTTTCGATAGAGGGAAAAGACAACTTAATTTCACCCTGAAAATCCTTTAATCTAGTACGCTGTTTCCTCTTGATCACCAAATGTCCTCAAAGAGTAAAAATTATTACTGAATTCTTTTTCTAAATCCTCAGTTAGACCTCTGCCTCTTGCAGCTGGCTTCCCATACCCCACCTATTATCAGAATTGGGCTGGAAATGGTTTTTTGTGACATGATTGCCAAATTCATGATTTTGGTCAGCCTTTATTCTGTGGATGTGACTTATTTCCAATTTTTTTTTTTTTTTTTTTTTTAAATTTTATTGTTGTTGTATTACATCCATCCCCTTTTTGCTCCCCTCTGTCCCCCCACCCACCCACCCATTCCCCCCAAAGTCAATCCCACCTGTTGTCCATGTCCATGGTTCCTTTATACTAGGTTCTTGTCTAAGCTGCTCCCCATCTTTGCCTCTACCTCTCCCTCCCCCCTA
>PVIW01014641.1:0-22580 GCA_004026585.1 Noctilio leporinus
GAAAACAGTATGGGGTTTCCTTAAAAAACTAAAAATGGAACTGCCTTTTGATCCAGCAATTCCACTACTTGGACTATACCCAAAGAATCCTGAAACACCAATTCATGAGAACCTATGCACACCTATGTTCATAGCGGCACTATTTACAATAGCCAAGTGCTGGAAACAGCCTAAGTGCCCATCAGTGGATGATTGGATCCAAAAACTTTGGTACATTTACACAATGGAATTCTATATAGCAGAAAGAAAGAAGGAACTTGTACCCTTTGCAACAACATGGATCAAACTGGAGAGTATTATGCTTAGTGAAATAAGCCAGTCAGTGAAGGACAAATATCATATGATCTCACCCATTATGGGACAATAATGAGCAAAACTAACAACAAGCAAAACAGAACCAAGTATATGAATACAAGGAATAGGCCTTCAGTGGTCAGGGGAAAATGGGTTGGGGACAGGTGGGAGGGGGGAGGCAGAGGCAAGAAAGGGGAGAAGCTTGGAGAAGAACCTTGTATAAAGGAACCATGGACATGGACAACAGGTGGGATTGACTTTGGGGGGAATGGGTGGGTGGGGAGGGGGACAGTGGGGAGCAAAAGGGGGATGGATATAATACAATAACAATAAAGTTAAAAAAAAAAAAAACTTGGGCAAAGGATCTGAACACACAACTCACTGAGGAAGATATACAAAAGACCCAGAGGCATATGAAAGAATGCTCAACATCACTAGTCATCAGAGAGATGCAAATTAAAACCATAATAAGATACCACCTCACATCTGTGAGAATGTCAATCATGAACAAATCAACAAATCACAAGCATTGGCGAGGATGTGGAGGAAAGGGAACCCTTGTGCACTGTTGGTGGGAATGCTGGCTGGTGCAGCTACTGTGGGAAACAGTATGGGCTTTCCTCAAAAAATTAAAAATGTAACTGCCTTTTGATCTAGCAATTCCACTACTTGGACTATACCCAAAGAATCCTGAAACACCAATTCATAAGGACCTATGTGCACCTATGTTCATAGCAGTATTATTTACAATAGCCAAGTGCTGGAAACAGCCTAAGTGCCCATCAGTGGATGATTGGATCTAAAAACTGTGGTACATTTACATAAGGGAATACTATACAGTAGAAAGAAAGAAGGAACTCCTACCGTTTGCAACAACGTGGATGGAACTGGAGAGTATTATGCTTAGTGAAACAAGCCAGTCAGCGAAGGACAAATACCATGTGATCTCACCTATTACAGGACAATAATGAACAAAACTAACAACAAGCAAAATAGAACCAGGTATATGAATACAGTGAATAGGCCTTCAGTTGTCAGGGGGAAGGGGGTTGTGTGTAGGGAGGTGGAAGAGGGAAAGAAGGGTAGCAGTTTAGACAAGAACCTAGTATAAAGGAACCATGGACATGGACAACAGGTGGGATTGACTTTGTGGGGAATGGGTGGGTGGGGAGGAGGACAGAGGGGAGCCAAAATGGGATGGATATAATACCACAATAATAAAATTTAAAAAATGCACACATAAAAAAATGAGCAACTCATAATTCTTAGCCCAACTCTACTGAGAAATAAATTAAAATAAGAACAAGGAAGTAACCATTGGAAATGGCAACTTAGAGACCTGCAAATACTTTGGTGAAAGCAGTCATAATGGAATGATGACAACAAAAGTCTGATTAAAACAGGTTGAAAAAACCTATATCAAAGTCCTGTTCAAGTAGATGCTGAGCTGAGAAACTTAGTTTTTCATTCATTCTTATCCCTGCTCAACAGATTCCTATAAATGAAACAGTTCTAAAAAAGGCACTTAAGTCCTTGAAACTGATGCAGACTTAAATAGAAATAAAGGTGGTTATTAAAATGTCATATTGGAAAAGTTTAAGTGAAGGTGCTGTGCAATTTAAAAGAAGCTGGAATGTTAAGAATTAATACATGAGGAGGGACCTTCCAAAGTAGAATTTATTTATAAAATATTATGTACTTATTCTTTAAACTTCAGTCACCTTCAGAGTAATCCCCTTTTGATTCAATACACCTATAGAGACATTTTTTCCCCCACCCCTCAAGATAGTTTTTGAACTCATTGATTTTGATGCCTTTTAGTGCTATTGCCATTTTTTTGTTTCACATCTTCATGTTGGCAAAACATTTCCTTTTGAGGATGATTTTCCCACCAGGGAAAGAGGGGTCATATCATTTTTGTTTCAAAACTGCTGAACATCTAGCATGATGTCAGCAGGTACACTCATAAATCACCCATTATGAAATAAGTAAATGTGTTGTTTTCAAAAAATTTCACTGAAGTTTAACGCAGCCTCTTACAACACCAGTTGGTACACTGATACAGATGGATTCCTAGAACACTCACCTAGCAGGGAAAGCCTGTAATACAAGGTCCTCCCCTTCAAAAGATAATTCCATTTTTTGGTTCCCCCTCACAGTTATGTAAATTAAACTAATAATAGTGTGGTTATCATGACAAAGTTACACCACCACAACAAAATTAGTATGTGATAATAGCTACCATGACAAACTAGGATCTGATATTACTGTGATAAGTAACGTTTAGTGATTAGTCCATTGATGTTTGAGAGTTGGCAAACACACACACACACACACACACGTGTCTGCCCTCCCATCATTGTTATTAGTCAGTCCCTTAAGATAGAATATTTAATTTCATGGTTAATAAAATATGAAAACTAGCATCCTCATCAGCATATATTTACCAAGTGTGTTATACCAAAAAGGAATATGGAAATGAGCAGTAATATATGACAATGTTGGAAGAATAAAACATGTAAAGAGTAAAGCCTCAGCTAAGTCCCAAATTCATAAATACTGGTTATTCAGTAGCACAAGCACAGAAAATGTGACCTGGCCAGAAACCACAGGGTCATGTTAGTGAGAAGAATGCAGGAAGGACTGCTGCTGTGCAACCAGCACAGACAGCCATCCTCAGCAACGCTGAGCAGCAATGCTGTTAGATGAGTTGGGGTACCAGGTAACTTCCTGTAAATGGTTGTGTTACCAGGATATTACATCCATGTACAGTTCATGTGTATTGCACAAACACAAGATTCTATTCATGATGTAGCATTCAGGAAAAAGAATCTTTCACTTTGGAATTTAAGTATACCTACCCTCATATACAATATTTCCATGTATTCATTTACTCTCTTTTATTTTAAGTTAGCAAAAATGTATTGAGCACTTATTATGTACAAAGCACTGTACTGGTGTTGCCTTAAATAAATACACAGAAGAAAGAAATTAGCCCCCAATATTTAATCTTTCTTCTGAAATGAATAAGCTGCTAACATGCTTGTGCTATTCCCAAAGAGTGTGGACACCAAATATTTTGCTCCTACCAGCTCATGACCCCCATCTTCATCGAAGTCCTCCTCTATCCCATCAGTCATTTCTTCTCCGTCTGCATCTGGCCCTCCTTCAGCAGGCTCCTCTGTAGAATGATCTGCATTCTCTGACACACATTCATCTTGGATCAGCTCTATACTTTCTTCCAGTTGCTGCTTCTGAGCTTCTGGGAGGGGGAAAAAGCAAATGACTACTACTTTGGGTTGCTCATGATCCTTCTGGATAAACCATGGAAAAAAAAAAATCTACATGAGGATAAATTCTGTGTACTATAAAGGTGTGAAGAAGGTTAGGCCATATTATAATTCAAGTTTATTCAGCCGTGTATATTATGTACACAGATATATATATTTCACATGTAGCTTAGTTTTTAAAAATGGAATTAGTAAAAAAGGGGGGAATCCAGATGATACTAGTAGATAAAGAAATAAAGATTTACATAAATACATTGATCTTCCTGGCTATATAGGCTGAGGCAAAAATAGGCTTAGTTTTTTCTTGTATGATTATTTACTAATTATTATATTATTTTCCTTATGAACAACTGTAAACCTACTTTTGCCCTATCCTGTATGTAGTCTTTCCTAATAAGGATGTTCTTTTTCAGGAGAAAATACACCAAAAAAGAGGGGAGAAAACATTCAGGTAAATAGAACTTGTTCATTGGAGAAAAAGAGGATGAGAAATCTCAGTGATGAGTTCAAACTTATGTGACAAAACTCACTTAGGAAAAAATCATGAAGACAGGCATGTTATCTTCTATGTGGACAATCCTTTGACATTTTAGTCTACATTCTTTTGGCAGATAGGGGTCACTACAATGATCGAGAATAAAATTCGTGTGTCAGGTGGCTTAGGTTCAACATTGAGCTCCCTCCTTTTCAATCTGTGTGATTCTGTGCAGTGAAATATGAACTCTACATGAGGCTCAGTTTTCTTATCCTTACAATTAGGATCACCACTGCATAACTTCCAGGGGTTAGAGTAGTAAATCAAAGTGCCTAGAATAGTGATTTGCAAACAATAAGTGCTCAACAAATGAAGCAGAGAAAGTCCTGTAAAGACTCTTAAGTGGTTATTGTAATACTTAACCAAGATTTTTCTCTAACTCTAGAAAATTATCACCCAAATTAAATAGGGAAATAGGAACTTAAATTTTAAAAAAATGGTTTAATCTAGAGATGTTCCAAGTAACTGGATTAAAAGAAAGGCAAAGTAGGCTAAGACATAGACCCCAAACATCCTGAATTTAACTGCTATGGATCTTAAGTGTATTATGCTTAATAAAGTAAGTCAGAAAAAGAAGGACCAGTACTGTATATTACTTATATTTGGAATCTAAAAAGCCAAACTCATGAAAACAGAGTAAAATGGCAGTTTCCAGAGGTCTGTGAGTGGGGGAGAAGATAGTACAGATGTGGTTTGAGGTTACACATCTTCAACAAGTAGCAAATAAGCTGTAGAGACCTAATGCACAGTATATTGAATAGAGAATATTGTATATAGTCATCAGAATTGCTAAGAGACTAGAATTTAATTATTCTAACCACTAAAAAGAAAGAATCACTGTGTAATCTGATAGATGTGTTAACTAATGCTGTGATGACAATCACATTACAATGTATAAATTTGTCCAATTAATATGTTATATACCTTAAATTTATGCCATGTTATATGTCAAATATATTTTAACAAAAACAAATAAAACCTCCCAACAAAATTGCTAGGTTTCATTAATCTCATCTTCCTTTCGTGTATCACTGCCATTTATAATTGTAGACCTTTAACCTAATCTGGCCAACCTATACACCCATGATCAGTACCCAATCTGAAAAAGCTGTGATGGGCAGACTAGTTTGAGTACTGCAAACTTTGGAATCTCTTGCTGTGAATCATACCTTTTGCTCTATCCTATTGCCTCTGCCATTGCTGGTCCTTTGGATTGCACAATTGATTTGGATACTACAGTTTGGCCTTCCAATCTCTTTCTCCTAAGGGCATTTTTAAAAAAATTATCACCTGACCCCTTCATTTCTAGTCACTCTAGGTGATCATGTTACCTGTTCAAATGTCCTGGCTCTCAAGTCCTTGGGGTTGCTACTTCAAGAGAGAACTGGAGGTTTGACATTAGACAATTTTTATTCCATACAGTTGACATTTGAACA
This sequence comes from Noctilio leporinus, assembly GCA_004026585.1. NCBI lineage: Eukaryota > Metazoa > Chordata > Mammalia > Chiroptera > Noctilionidae > Noctilio > Noctilio leporinus. The sequence goes on from PVIW01014641.1 coordinate 5,556, forward strand.
ACATGAGTTTGAACTGCATGGGTCCACTTATAGGTGGATTTTTAAAATAAACACATATAGTACTTTAAATGTACTTTATTTTATGATTTTCTTACTAGCATTTTCTTTTCTTTAGCTTACTTTATTATAAAAATACTGTAGATAATACATATAGCATTCAAAATATGTTAATCAACTATTAGTATTATTGGTAAGATTTTAGTCAACAGCAGTTAAATTTTTTGATAATCCTCACCCAGGATATGTTGAGAGAGCGAGAGAGAAAGAGAGAGAGAGAGAGAGAGAGGGAGAGAGGGAGAGAGGGAGAGAGAGAGAGAGAGAGAGAGAGAGAGAGAGAGAGAGAGAAATGTGAGAAAGAAACAGTGATCAGTTGCCTCCTGCATGTACCCTGACTGGGGACTGAACCGCACAACATAGGTATGTGCCACGACCAAGGACTGACCTCACATTTTGGTGAACAGGACCATGCTTCAGCTAACTAAGCCACCTGTCCAGGGTTGTAGTTAAGTTTTTGATTAGTCAAAAATTACATGTGGGTTTTTGACTACATGGAGGATTAGCATTTACACAGAAAATGGTTCCAAATCTTAAAACTTTTCCTAAGCCCAACTTTCTCAATTTTAGGTCATTGTGTTTATCTTTTGTTAATAAGATATAACTGGACTATTGATTAAAATTGATGTTATATTGGAAACTCATTTGCTCTAACATACCCATTTCTTCTCTAGTAGTTTCAGAAATATTTATCTGAGTACTGTCACTTTTTGGAGATGAAAACAATGTTCTTTTTTCTTAATTTAATTTTATTGTTGTTGTATTACATCCATATCCATTTTCCTCCCACCTGTCCCCCTTCTCCACCCACACACTCCCCTCCAAAGTTAATCCCACTTATTGTCCATGTCCATGTTTCTCCCATGCTAGTTCCATGACTAAACAGCTCTTTTTCTTGCCTCCTCCTCCCACCTCTCCCCTTCCCTCTGCCCTCTGTACACTGAAGGTCTATTCATTGTATTCATGTATCTGGTTCTGTTTTGCTTGTTGTTTGTTTTGTTCATTATTGTCCTGTAATGGGTGAGATCATATGGTATTTGTCTTTTACTGACTGGCCTATTTCACTAAGCATAATACTCTTCAGTTCCATCCATGTTGTTGCAAAAGTTAGGAGTTCCTTCTTTCTTTCTGCTGTGCAATATTCCATTATGTATATGTACCAAAGTTTTTTGATTCAATCATCCACTGATGGGCACTTAGGCTGTTACCAGCACTTGGCTATTGTAAACAGTGCTGCTATGAACATAGGGGTGCATAGGTTCTTCTTAATTGGTGTTTCAGAGTTCTTCGGATATAGTCCTAGTAGTGGAATTGCTGGATATAATGGCAGTTCCATTTTTAGTTTTTTGAGGAAACTCCATACTGTTCTCCATAGTGGCTACATCAGCCTGCATTTCCACCAACAGTGCACCAGGGTTCCCTTTGCCCCACATCGTCGACAACACTCGTTTGTTGATTTGTTGGTGATCACCATTCTGACAGGTGTGAGGTGGTATCTTATTCTAGTTTTAATTTGCATTTATCTGATGGCTAGTGATGTTGAGCATCCTTTCATATGCCTTTGGGCCCTTTGTATGCCTGCCACAGAGAGATGTCTGTTCAGGTCTTTGCCCATTATTTAATGGGGTTGTCTGTCTCCCTGGTATTGAGTCACATAAGTTCTTTATATATTTGGATATCAAACCCTTGTCTCAGGTATCATTGGTAAATATGTTTTCCCATACAGTTGTTTCCCTTTTAATTTTGCTGGTGTTTTCTTTAGATGAACAGAAACTTTTAAGTTTGACAAAATCCCATTTGTTTATTGGTTTCTTTATTTCCTTTACCCTTGGAGAAGTATCAGTAAACATATTTCTGTGTAGGATATCTAAAACTGTACATCCTATATTTTCCTCCAGGACCTTTATGGTGGCACTGCTTGTGTTTAAGCAAGCAGTTTATTCATCTTGATAACATCTTGATCAAGATAACATCTTGAGTTTATTCTGGTGTATGGTGTTTTTTGTGGTCTAGTTTTATTTTTTTGAATGTTGCTGTCCAGTTCTCCCAACACCAATTGTTGAAGAGAATATTTATACTCCATTTTATGTTCCTTCCCTCTTTGTCAAATATTAATTGACTGTAGAGTCCTGGGTTTATTTCTGGGCTCTCTATTATGTTCCATTGATCTATATATCTGTTCTCATGCCATTATTGTTTTGATTACAGTAGCCTTATAGTATAGTTTGATGTCCAGTATTGTGATTCCTCCTACCTTGTTTTACTTCCTCAAGATTGCTAAGGTTATTCATAGGTATTTTTGACTCCATGTAAATTTTTGAAGTAGTTTTTCTATCTCTGTGAAGTATGTCATTGGTATTTTAATTGGGAATGCACTGAATCTATAGATTGCTTTGGGTAGTATGAACATTTTGATGATGTTCATCCTTCCCATCCATGAACATGGTACAGACTTCCAATTATTTGTATCTTCCTTAACATTTTTCTTTAATGTTCAGTTTTCTGAATACAGCTGTTTTACCTCCTTGGTTAACTTTCTTCCTAAGTACTTTATTTTTTTTTTGTTGCTATGGTAAATGTGATTTGTTTTCTAGCTTCTATCTCTGATGTTTTATTATTGGTATACAAAAATGATTTTACTTTCTGAATATTGACTTTATATCCAGCTACTTTGCTAAATTTGCTTATTAGCTTGAATAAGTTTTTGGTGAAGTCTATCACCAAACATGAGAGTATATACACTCTCATGTCATCTACAAATAATGACAGTTTGAATTCCTCCTTTCCAATTTGGATAACTTTGATTTCTTTTTCTTGTTGATAGCTATGGCTAGCACATCCAAAAGAATGTTAAACAAAAGTGGAGAAGTGGACAGCTTTGTCTTGTCCCTGATTTAGGTGGAAAGCTTTTAGTTTTTACCCATTGATTATGATGTTGGCTTCAGGTTTCTCATATATGGCCTTCATTGTGTTGAGGTGTGCTTCCTCTATCACATTTTACTGATTGTTTTTTATCATAAATGGTGGCTGTACTTTATCAAATGCTTTTTCAGCATCTATTGATAAGATCATAGGGCATTTGTCTTTCACTTTGTTTATGTGGTATATTACATTTATTGATTTGCCAATGTCGTACTATACTTGAATCCCCGAAATGAAACCCACTTGATCATGGTGTATGATCTTTTTAATGTATTGCTGGATCCACTGGGCCAATATTTCATTGAGAATCTTAGCATCTATGTTCATCAGAGATATTGGCCTTTAGTTTTCTTTCTTAGTTGTGTCTTGACCTGGTTTTGGGATTAGAATAATATTGGCCTCCTAGAAAAAGTTTGGAATTCTTCCCTCTTCATGGGTTTTTTGAAATAAGTTGAGAAAAACAGGAGTTAGTTCTTCTTTAAATGTTTGGTAGAATTCACCTGTGTAACCATCCGGTCCGGGGCTCTTGTACTTTGGGAGATTTTGGATTACTTCTTCAATTTCACTAGTTGTTATTGGCCTATTCAGGCTTTCTGCTTCTTCTGGATTTATTTTTGGTAGATTATACATTTCCAGAAATGTGTCCATTTCACCCAGGTTGTCATATTTTTTGTCATATAGTTGTTTGTAGTAATTTCTTACAATCCTTCATCTTTCTGGAGTATCAGTTGTGATTTTTCCTCTGTTGTTTCTGCTTCTGTTTCTTTGGGTCCTCTCTTTTTCTTGATGAGTGTGGTTAAAGGCTTGTTGATTTTGTTTATTTTTTCAAAGAACAAACTCCTGGACTTATTGGTTCTTCAAATTGAAGTTTTAGTCTCTAATTTATTTAACTCCACTCTGATCTGGATTTTTTCCTTCCTTACACTTGCTCTGGGCTTTGTTTGTTATTGCTCCTCTAGTTTTTGCAGCTTTATGGTTAGGTTGTTTGTATAAGCTTCTTCTACCCTTTTTAGGTAGGCCCATGTTGCTATGAATTTCCCTCTGAGGACTGCCAGTAGGTTTTGGACTGTTGTGGATTCATTGCCATTTGTTTCCAGAAACTTTTTTGATTTCATCTTTGATCTCATTGTTAACCCATTCATTACCTAAAAGCATGTTATTCAATTTCCATGATTTAGAGTGTTTTTGTTTTTTTCCCTTGTGTTTGATTTCTAGTTTCAAGCCTTTGTGATCTGAGAAGATGCTTGGTATGATTTCAATTTTCCTGTTTTTGTGGAGGCTTGTCTTGTGATGTACCATGTGGTCTATCTTAGAGAATGATCCATGTGCATTTGAAAAGAATGTTTATTTTGTTTCTTTGAGGTGAAAGGTTCTGTATATATCAGTTAAGTCCATTTCCTCTAGAGTGTTGTTCAATGCCACAATATCCTTGGTGTAGTTTTGTTCAGGAGATCTGTCCATTGTTGATAATGGGGCATTAAAATCCCCTACTATTAGTGTGATGCTGTCTATATCTTTCTTTTTTTAAAGATTTTATTTATTATCATTATAGAGAAGGGCAGGAAGGGAGGAAAAAACAGAGAGAAGCATCAATGTATGGTTGCCTTCACCTGCCTCCAGCTACAGACCTAGCTGGAGTCCTGGCTTGCAACTTGGTTATGTGTCCTGACTGGGAATTGAACCAGTGACCTTTGGGTTTGTAGGCCAGTGCTAATCCACTGAGCCACACCAGCCAGGGCTCTATATCCTTCTTGAAGTCTTCCCAGATTTTTCTTATATATTTGGGAGCTCCAATGTTGGGTACATATATGTTTACCAGAGTTATAACTTCTTGATGGATTTTTCTCTTAACTATTATGAAATATCCTTCTTTGTCTCTTTCTATGGCCTTCATTGTAAAATCTATTTTGTCTGAAATAAATTTTGCTACTCCAGCCTTTTTTTCATGTCCATTTGCTTGGTATATATTTTTCCATCCCTCACTTTCAATCTGTGTTGATCTTTTGTTCTGAGGTGGGTCACTTGAAAACAACATATATGTGGGTCATGTTTTCTTTTCTATTCAGCTACCCTATGTCTTTTGATTGGCACATTTAATCTATTTACATTTAAGGTTATTATTGATCGATACTTATTTATTGCCATTTGTTCCCCTTTGTACCTGTGTTCCTCTGTCTTTCTCTGTCTCTTCTTTAGCATTTCTTGCAATGTTGGTTTGGTAGAGATGTATTCTTTTAGTCTTCTTTTGTCTGGAAAACTCCTTATTTCTTTTTCCATTTTGAATGAGAGCTTGCTGGGTAGAATATTCTTGGTTGCAGGTCTTTGTTTCCATTACTTGGAATATTTTTTGCCATTCTGTCTGGCTTGTATTGTTTCTGTTGAATAATTATTTGATAACCTTATTGGATCCCCCTCATATGTTATTTGCTGTTTCTCTCTTGGTGCTTTTTGGATTCTCTCTTTGTCTTTGCAATTTGCCATTTTAAGTATAAGTGTCTTGGAGTGGGTCTGTTTGATTTCATCCTCATTGAGACCTTCTGTGCTTTCTGAACTTGAGTAACATTTTCACTCATCATGTTAGGGAAGTTTTCTCTCATTACTTTTTTGAACAGGTTTTCCATTCCTTGTTTCTCTTCTCTTCTGGTATCCCTATGATACAGATATTATTGCATTTCATGTTCTACTGCTGTCTTAAAACTTCTTCATTCTTGTTCAGTCTTTTTTCATTCTGTTGCATTGTCTTGAAATATTTTTCTACATTGTAATCCGGATCACTGATTTGATCCTTTGCTCCCTCTCTCCTGCTGTTGATTCCTTCTATTGTATTCTTCAATTCAGAAATTGTATTCTGGCTCTTACTGATAATTTCTATGTCCTTTTTAATGCTGGTGTAGTTCTCAGTAAGTTCTTTTCAGCTTCTCTGGAGTTCTTTGTAGCTCCCCTGGAGTTGTTTGTAGGTTTCTTTGAGCTGGCTGAGCGCATTGAGCTCCTCTATCACCATTATTTTGAATTTCATATCTGATAGTTTGCTTGCCTCTTTTTCATTTAGTGATCTTTCTGGGGATTCCTCTTTTCCTTTTGGTGATGAACTGTTTCTTTTTCTTTTCATTTTTAGGTTTCATTGTAATCCAACCAGACTGTGATCAGCTGCCAGGCTAAGGAACTGCTAGGCTGGGAGGATTGTTTTAGTTATAATCCCATTGGTCAGTGGTCCACCACCAGGCTCAGATGCAGCTTGGGGTGACAGATGAATTCAGTTGTAAACCAATAAGTCAGCTACCCAACTCAGGCCCTAATGGCTAGACAGAGAGGTTCAATTGTAATCAAATAGTTCAGCAGCCAGTTCAGGTGCATCCTGGTGGGACAGATTCAGATGTAAATCAATGAATTGGTGATCAGCCACCAGGCTTATGCAGCACTGTGTTAGGCAGTAAGGTTCAATTATAATCCAATTAACCTGTGATTAGCTACCATACTCAGGTGTTGCTGGGCTCTACTGAAAGATTCTATTGTGATCCAATGAATTTGTGATCAGCTGCCAGGCCCCATGCGGGATAAACCAACTCAGTTTTGCACCAATAAATCTATGATCGGCCACCAGACTTACTTGTGTGGGGCAGACTGTTTGACCCAGCTGTAAGTCAGAGAGTTTGTAATCAGCTGCCAGGCCCAGGCTCTGCTGTGCAAGAGATATCTCTTCAGGTGCCAACTATTGTATTTATGCTCAGACAGTGAAGGGCAGGAGAGATTTATTTAGATATAAATCAAAGAATTGTGATTCAGCACCAGGATCAGGCACAGGTAGGGGGATAAATTGCTCCCAGTGGGCAGGGCTATGAGGACCCCTCATATGGAAGCCACAGTCTACCCAAGTGTGGGTGATGAGTCAGCACTGGGATCCCCACAGCTGCTTCCCCGCTTCTCTCCTCCAAGTCACCACAGCAAACTCTCCCCACATTTCTTCATTCCTATCTGCTCTCCCTCACCTGGAGCCCAGGGTAGGTGGGTGCCAATATATTTTCATTGTGGTCACCCTAGTAGTTCTTATCTCCAACACTTTCTTAGGCTAGTAAACTCCATGGCTCTCCACTCTTCCCAACTGTATGCTGCTCTATTCTCTGCCATGTTACTGTATAGGCTGGGAAACTCAATTGGGGGACCAGAACTCACCCTTCTCAGGTGGAGCCCCTGGCTTCATCTCTTTGGCTGCTGCCTCTGGTGTGGGCCCCGATAGCCCTCTTGAGTTTCCATGATTCCTACTAGTTACATTGTGATGAAGCGTCCTCTTCTGTTCTGTCTGTGCGTATAGGACTTCTTCCAGCTGGTGTTCTGCTGGTAATTCCAGCTTACTTTTTCTCTAAAGAAGTAATTCCAGATATGACCTGGGAGGAGATTGGTGTAACTCCACTTACTCCTCTGCCATCTTGCCGGAACCCAATGTTCTTTTTTATCTTTCCTCTAGAAAACTCTAGCTGAAGCAGCATGTCAGACTTTCAGAGAATCTTTTGGGGCCAGACCTTAAAGATACATAGTCCCACTTTTAGTTTTTTTGAAGGAATTCCATGCCGTTTTCCTCAGTTGCTGAACTAGTTTACCTTCCCACCAACAATGTATTGGGATTCCATTTTCTCTGCATCCTCATCAGCAGTTGTTTGTTGATTTATTAATGATGGCCATTCTGTATTGACTGGTGTGAGGTGGTATCTCACTGTGGTTTTAATTTGCATCGAGTAGCTGGGGCAACTGACCAGCCCATTGCAGGCAACAAAGGCCGCACTGCTGACATACTGGGAGGGCAAGCATCACAGAGGCGGCTTGAAGGACTCCTTGAAGAGCTGGTCTGCTTGGAGGATTGGTTCTCACCCCAGGGGAGCTGGGCAGTGTTGGCAGACCCTGGGCACTGTTGGCAGACAGGGGCTGCCTCCTCCGGAAGCTGCAGGGGCAGGGCCAGTCATCACGGGAACCAGTGAGGTTGCAGACAGCCCTGAAGGAGTGCCAGGTCCCCCATCACAAGCAGGAACCTCCACCAGGACTTGGAGGGGACACCCAGCTGGACTTCAAGTGGAAGAAAAGGGAGGGCCCCAGAACATAGATAGCCCTAAAACCCAGAAAGTCTACTGGAGGCCCAGCCTAACCTGGAGACTGACACTCAGAATCAGCCCTGACTGTGACAATCAGAGGCCCTGCCACTCCAAGACTAGCTAGACTGTAGACTGCAGAGACCTGACCAAGAAAAAGAGGCAGACTCAGGAAATGGATTGCTGCTAATCTCAAGCACCTGAGTTACACCAGAGCTACATGAACTATTAATCCCTAACATATTCTTTTCAAAAGTTACTTCTCACATATTTTGAATCCTTCCCTATCTTAATTGACCTAAATACCCAGGATCCTTCCCCTACTCTTGATTTAAAGTCTACTCACTCTCTGGCTACAACACATTCCCAGTCCTTAATCTAAGTATTCCTCCCGTCCCCAACCACATAAACCCTTTCTTTATTCTTTTCTTTCTTTCTTCTTCTTCTTCTTTTTTTTTCCTTTTTTAATTTTCTTCCTGCTAAAAGCCCACAGGTCCTGGCTTCACCTGGACCAATCAGAGATCATAAAGGGTGAACAAAGAGGCAGATGCGGCAACTATATACATAGGCTTACACTGTTCACTCATACTTGAGGCTTTCTGATTCTTGCTCTCGTCATTTCTATGAGAAAGGATAGAAGGGGTGTCTTGACTGGAAGGAAAGGAGCAACATATACATCCAATTCAGATTACAACCAGACAGCCCAAATAAGGGCCACACCAAGAGCAACAAGTGGGGAAGATGGCAACAGAGTAGAGAGCAGTGCTGATGGTGTTCTTGAGTACCAAAGCAGCTAGAGGACAAGATAGGGAGTGTGAGACATCTTCAGGACCCTAGGAAATGGAGAGGGGAGCATCTGGACACAGGGGAGCACAGCCCAGAGACAGAGGAGGCCAGCAGAACAGTAGGTGAGGTATTCCTGACCTACCGGCTGGCAGGCTGAGGTTGGCTCTGGGCAGTGGAAGCTCTGTCCAGAGGGGCACGTTTGACTGAGGCCAGCTCCGGGCTCCCTGGCAACTGGAAGTCTCAACAGTGAAGTGCGGGCGGCGAGGGCAAACACCATAGGGAACATGGAATTGAACTCTTGCAGGTGAGGGACTGTGTGAGAGACTCACTACAGCAACAGGGAAAGGAGGCTCCTCGTGGGGCTAGAGGCAGAGGAGAGGAGTCCTGCGGGAAGCCAGAGTAGGAAAGTGGGGAAGTGCACCAGCCGGGGCGGCGAGAGGGCCGAAAAAGGTGCTGCTGGGCCACCTGGGAGACAGCAGCTAGAACGGGGGAGGCCTAGCCCTACGCAACCACCCAGGCCCTCAGGCTCCACGGAAACTCCAAACGGCGAGCTGGCAAGCCGGGAACTAGTAGTGGGGGCAACTGACCCGCCATTGCTGGAGACAAAGGCCGCACCGCCCACGCCTGGGAGGGGCTCATCACAGAGGCCCCATAAAGGACTCCTTGGAGAGCTGGTGGGCTTGGAAGATTGGTGCCCCACCCACCCCGGAAAGGGTGGGACAGTGTAGGCAGACCCTGGACAGTGTTACAGGGACCGGCAAAGTTACAGGCTGTCCTGCAGGGGTGCTGGGTGCTTGTCAAGGGCATGAAGCTCCGCCAGGAGTGGGAAGGGGCACCCTGAGGGCTCCAGAATACTGGCAGCCCTAACACCCAGCCAGGCTGTGGAAGGCCCAGCCTACCTGGGGGCGGACACTCAGAATCAGCACTGACTGTGACAATCAGAGGCCCTGCCACGTGCCAAGACTGGCTAGAATATAGACTATAGACTATAAAGTCCTGACCAAGAAAAAGAGGCAGCCTCAGGAAAGGGATTGCTGCTAATCTCAAGTACATGAGTTATACTGAGAGCAATATGAACTATTAATCCCCAACATATTCTTTGCAAAATTTACTTCTCACATATTCTTAATCCCCCCCATACCTCAATCCACCTAAATACCCAAGACCCTCCCCCTACTCTTGAATTAAAGTCTACTCCCTCTGTGGCTACAACGCATTCCCAGTCCTCAATCTAAGTATTCCTCCCTTCCCCAGCCACCTAAACCCTTTCTTTATTCTTTTCTTCCTTCCTCTTTTTTTTTTTTTAATTATTTCTTTTCCTTTTCTTCCTGGTAAAGCCCACAGATCCTGGCTCCACCTGGACCAATCAAAATCATAAAGGGGGAACAGACAGCTAAAACCTTTCTTTATTAGTATTGATTTCTCTTTATCTTGTGACTTTCTAACCCCCACCTGCCCTTTTTCTTTTTTTCTTTCTTTCTCCTTTCTTTTCTCCCTGATAAAACCCATTCGTCCTGGCTCCACTTGGACCAAACAGAGACCATAAAGGGTGAACAGACACCTAAACCCTTTCTTTATTAATATTGATTTCTCTTTCTCTTGTGACTTCCTCCCTTTTTTTCTTTCTTTGTTTTTCCTCTGCTAAAAGCCCTCAGGTCCAGGCTCCATCTAGACCAGTCAGGTATTATTAAGGGTGAACAGCCATCTAAACCCTTTCTCCTTATTATTTTATCATTTTTAATTCTTTTTTCCTTTTGCATTTTTTTTGTTTGTTTTGTGTGGTTTGGTTTGGTTGGGTTTTTTGTTTTTGTTTTTGTTGTTTGTTGGTTTATTTGTTTTTGTTTTTGTTTTTGTTTCTGCTAAAAGCCCACAGGCCCAGAATACAACCAGACAGCCCAAATAAAGGACACACCAAGAATAGCAAGTGGAAAAATCTGGGAGACTGCAACACTGAATTCCACAAATCTCCTAACACAGAAGGGTGCTCATTAAGGCAAGGACACAAAGCAAATTAATCCAAGGAAAACAAACAAACAAAAACAAAAACAAAACAAAAAAAAGCAACAACAGACACCCAAACTGAGGAAAGAAAGGATCAGTCCATCACCAAAAGGAAAGGAAGAATTCCCAGAAAGACCACCAAATGAAACAGAGACACACAAAATATCAGATAAGGAATTCAAAAGAATGATGATAGAGAAGCTCAATGAGCTTAGCCAGATCAAAGAAAACTATGAACAACTCCAGGGAAGTTACAAGGAACTTACTGAGAGCTACACCAGCACCAAAAAGGACATAGAAACTATCAATAAGTGCCGGGAGGAAATGAAGAATACAATTTCTGAATTGAAGAATATAGTAGGAGGAATCAACAGTAGACTAGAGGAAGCAGAGGACAGGATCAGCGAGTCGGAGGATGATGTAGACAAATACTCCAAGACAGTACAAGAGAATAAAAAAAGGCTGAACAAGATTGAAGAGGGCTTAAGAGAGCTGCAGGACAACATAAAATGTAACAACATCTGTATCATAAGGATACCAGAAGGAGAAGAGAAACAAGGAATGGAAAACCTGTTCAAAAAAGTCATGATAGAATACTTCCCTAACATGATGAGTAAAAACATTACTCAAGTACAGGAAGCACAGAGAGTCCCAATGAAGGTCAACCTAAACAGACCAACACCAAGGCACATTATTATTAAAATGGCTGATTTCAAAGACAAAGAGAGAATCCTAAAAGCATCAACAGAGAAGTGACAAATAACATATAAGGGGGCTCCAATGAGGCTATCAAATGATTATTCAACAGAAACAATTCAAGCCAGAAGAAAATGGCAAAAAGTATTTTAAGTAATGGTAAACAAAGGCCTGAAACCAAGAATACTCTACCCAGCAAGGCTCTCATTCAAGATAGAAGGAGAAATAAGGAGCTTCACAGACAAAAAAAGACTGAAAGAATGTATCTCTACTAGACCAGCATTGCAAGAAATGCTGCTGCTTTAAAGGGTCTGCTTTAAAAATAAATAAATAAATAAAATGAAGAAACAGAGAAAGCCAAAGAAAAATACAGGTACAAAAGGGAAAATTGGCAATGAATAACTATCAATCAATAATCACCTTAAATGTAAATGGATTAAATGCACCAATCAAAAGACATAGGGTAGCCGAATGGATAAGACAAGATGATCCTTATATATGCTGTCTTCAAGAGACCCACATCAGAACAAAAGATCAACACAGATTGAGAGTGAAGGGATGGAAAAATATATATCAAGCAAATGGACATGAAAAAAAAAGCTGGAGTAGCAATACTGATTTCAGACAAAATAGATTTTACAATAAAGGCCATAAAAAGGGACAAAGAAGGACATTATATAATAGTTAAGGGAACAATCCATCAAGAAGAAATAATTCTGGTAAACATATACGCACCCAATGTAGGAGTTCTGAAATATATAAGGAAAATCTTGGAGGACTTTAAGAAATATAGAGAGAGCAACACACTAATACTAGGGGATTTTAATACCCCACTATCAACAATGGACAGATCTTCCAAACAAAAAATCCCCAAGATGGGGCATTGAACAAAACTCTAGAGGAAATGGACCTATCTGATCTATACAGAGTCTTTTACCCCAAAGAAGCAAAATAAACATTCTTTTCAAATGCACATGGATCATTCTCTAAGATAGACCACATGGTATGCCTCAAGACAAGCCTCCACAAATACAGGAAAACTGAAATCATACCAAGCATCTTGTCAGACCACAATGGCTTGAAACTACAACCCAATCTCAAGGGAAAAAACCAAAAACACTCTAACTCTTGGAGATTGAATAACATGCTTTTAAGCAATGAAGGGGTTAACAATGAGATCAAAGGTGAAGTTAAAAAGTTCCTGGAAACAAATGACAATGAACACACAACAGCCCAAAACCTATGGGATACAGCAAAAGCAGTTCTCAGAAGGAAATTTATAGCAATACAGGCCTACCTAAAAAGGTCACAAGAAGTTTATAAAAACAACCTAACCATGAAACTACAAGAACTAGAGGAGCAACACCAACCAAAGCCCAGAGCAAGTAGAAGGAAGTAAATCATCAAGATCACAAGCAGAACTAAATAACTCAGAGATTCAAACTACAATTCAAAGAATCAACAGGTCCAGGAGCTGGTTCTCTAAAAAAATAAAGAAAATTGACAAGCCTTTATCCAGACTCATCAAGGAAAAAAGAGAGAGGACCCAAATAAACAGAATTAGAACTGACAGAGGAGAAATCACAACTGATACCTCAGAAATACAAAAGATTGTAAGAGACTACTATAAACAACTCTATGACAAAAAAAAAAAAAAAAAAAAGACAACCTGGATGAAATGCATACATTTCTTGAAATGTATAATCTACCAAAACTGAACCCAGAAGAAGCACAAATCCTAAATAGGCCAATAACAACTAGTGAAATTAAAGAAGTAATACAAAATCTCCTAAAGAACAAAAGCCCTGGACCAGATGGCTACAGAGGTGAATTTTACCAAACATTTAAAGAAGAACTAACACCTATCCATCTCAACCTATACCAAAAAATACAGGAAGAGGGAAGACTCCCAAACTCTTTCTATGAGACCAATATTATTCTAATCCCAAAACCAGGGCAAGACACAACTAAGAAAGAAAGCTACAGGCCAATATCTCCGATGAACATAGATGCTAAAATTCTTGGCAAAATATTGGCCAAAGGAATTCAGCAGTACATTACAAAGATCATACATCATGATTAAGTGGGTTTCATCCCAGGGATGCAAGAATGGCACAACATTCGTAAATCAATAAATGTAATACACCACATCAACAAATTGAAAGACAAAAACCATATGATCATATGAATAGATGCTGAAAAAGCATTTGACAAAGTACAGGCACCATTTATGATAAAAACCCTCAGCAAAATGGGAATAGAGGGAGCATACCTCAGCATCATAAAGGCCATATAAGAGAAACCTGAAGCCAACATCATACTCAATAGGCAAAAATTAAAAGCTTTCCCCCTAAAATCAGGAATGAGACAAGGTTGTCCTCTTTCTCCACTTCTATTCAACATTGTCTTGGAAGTTTTAGCTATAGCCATCAGAGAAGAAAAAGGAATCCATGGTATCCAAATTGTAAAGGAGGATTTCAAACTGTCATTATTTGCAGATATGATATTGTACATACAAAACCTGATAGGCTCCACCAAAACTTACTCAACCTAATAAGCAAATTAAGCAAAATAGGTGGGTATAAAGTCAATATCCAGAAATCAAAAGCACTTTTATATATCAATAATGAAAAAACAGAAATAGAAGCAAACAAAGAAATCCCATTTATCATAGCAACAAGAGAAATAAAGTACCTTGGAATAAATTTAACTAAAGAGATAAAAGACCTGTACTCAGAAAACTACAGAACAATGAAGAAAGAAATCAAGGAAGATACACAAAATGGAAGCACATACCATGTTCATGGATGGGAAGAATTAACATCATTACAATGTCTATACTATCCGAAACCATCTACAGATTCAGTGCAATCCCAATTAAAATACCAATGACAGACTTCACAGAAGTAGAAAAAATACTTCGAAAATTTGCATGGAGTCAAAAATGCCCATGAATAGCCACAGCAATCTTGAGAAAGAAGAACAAATTAGGAGGAATTACAATATAGAACATCAAACTATACTGCAAGGCTACTGTCATCAAAACAGCCTGATACTGGCATAAGAATAGACATATAGATCAATGGAACAGAATAGAGAGCCCAGAAATTAACACAGGACTCTATGGTCAACTAATACTTTTTTTTTTTAATATTTACTTGATTTATTAATATTTGGTATATATTGGTAGTTTCATTAGTAACAGAGGCAGCTCATAAAAAGAAGATACATCAAATATATTTGTAATTTGAAATGCAAAATAATTGTAAGAAAAGTTCTCCAGACACCAAACCAAGAAATTTATAGTCCACAAAGTGCTAGAGGTTGTTGTAGGAGGGAGAAGAAGGTGGTACATTCAGATCAGAGTGAGCACTGGCCATTGGCAAGAGACAGAAGTGCTACCCACTCAAAAAAAAAAAAAAATCTGTTTACATAAACAGGTTACATAAACCTATCAGAGAAAAGTTTCACTACCCATTTCTTAATCTCTGCAGCAGAGATGAACATTCTCCTAAGGGTGGGAGAGGAACTCTATTCCCCAGTAGACAAGTCAGTAGTTTGACATATCTGAGGACAAGATAGGGACAGAAAAGTGTTCCATTTCAGGCCATACAGCAAATCTGATACCTAAACCCTTCTTCTACAACAAAGCACAGAAATGCTGGGTTAGATGTAAGAAACATCTATTCAGTGCATAGCAGAACATAGAAGAAAGTCTGGAGCAATCCTAAGGGCCAAAACTGAAGGGAAGTGAAAAGTAGAGATGTAAATTGTGTGCTGAGAGTCTAATTGGCCTGGAACAATTTGCCAATCTCATCAGTAACTTACGGGTTTCAGCTCTAACAGCTATTCAGGGAACTGAAGAAACCTTGGACTTGCAAAGGGAGTGAGTAAGAATTGAATGTCCCTCCCCTCACTCCCATCATACAGGTGGGACAGGTGGAAAATGATCCCTCACTGAAAGGGGACTCAAACAAACACTGCCTCTAGCATAGGAAGGTGATGAGGAAAATTATCTTCTTAGCCTGGGAGTCTTCTCAGTAATTCACATTAATTTTCAGGTCTGGAAACTCTGAAGCAAAGAAATGAAAATACTAGTGGTCCTTGGTTAGTCATAGGTCTGGGAAGATGACATAAGAAGAGAGGAACCTTATCAGGAAGGAATTATTCTTAAAAAAAAGTCATTCAAGATTTGCACAGAGAAAGCCCTGCTGAAAATAAGCTTATATTTCAAAATTACAAAATACCTGGGTAAACAATCAACCGAATATAAGAATCAACACAAACAACAACAAGATTTAATAGAGCTATTTGAGATGATATAAAATACAGATGTTTGAAGTGATTAGTGACATAAAAGTCACTGAAAAGTAAAAAGAAAAACACTAGACATCATGAAGTAACAGGCAGATCTGAAGAATGATACATAGCTAGAAATTCAAAGTTAGAAAGAAGATACCCAGTGAAGAATTTTTCAAAGGAGATTATTAAAACAGCTGACAAGATAATTTAGGAACTAGAAGACAGATATGAAGGCATCACAGAAAGAGAAAGTAATGGAAAACAAAGAAGGACCTAAAAGATAAAGAGAATAGATTGAGTAGGTCCAATATATATTTCTTAAACATTGAAATCATGCGAGCTATACATTTTAAATTTTGTCTCCATAACATAACAAGGTTTTATTCAAGACCATTGTGTGACCTTGTAGTGAATATCCAAACTTATTTCTCATATAATAATGATTTCAACAATGCGTACTATTTTTAAGATAGTTTTCCTGTAATGCATAGGTGCTTAACATTTTGAAGGGCTTTTCTTTCTTTTATATGTTACTATGAAATAATTTTCATTCATATGTAAAATCTGGGATACAAATTTTAATGAAAAGCCACCTCTAAACCAGCAGGACATTTGTTCTACCTTATCCCAAAGGAAAGGGTGTCAGTGATGCTCCTATTTTCCTGCCGCCTCTGTTTCAGCTAAAGCCTAACTCAGAGATTCTACTGAACATGATACAGTGTGTACTAGAGAAGAAAAAAAATATATATGTGTGTAGCTAAGAAATGGAGCATGAATGACAATCATTTCTAAAGTGTGCAAGAAGAAATGTTCCTGGAGACTCTCAAAGCATCTATGAGTGACTGAAACAAGTATTAAACATTTTTCTCTAAAAAAACACACTAAGTTGTTTGATTAGTTAAGTATTATGTCATATATTCAAAGTATGTGGAAGGGTTAAAAACAAAGGGCAACATAGAATTTCTGAAGGTTGACTTCAAGGGTAATTTGTATCCTGAAATCACACCCAAGCTTTCCATCCTGGGAAAAGGCCCCTGAGGTTTCTGGCGTCCATGGCCTGTTGTAGGAGCAAATGCACTTGTTCATCCTCACTGAGCACAGTTCCTTCCTCCACTCCTTTGACTTTCTCTTGTAGTCTCCTGAAGACACCTTCAGCTCCTTTGTTCAAACTCTGGGCCATTTCACT
>PVIW01014642.1:5856-22669 GCA_004026585.1 Noctilio leporinus
AAAAAAAAAAAAAAAAAAAAAAAAAAAAAAAAAAAAAAAAAAAAAAAAAAAAAAAAAAAAAAAAAAAAAAAAAAAAAAAAAAAAAAGAACAACAGGAGAGTAAATGAAACCAAGAATCAAAATAATGACTGTGAATATAAGGAAACAGAAATTAAAAAAAAATTAAAAAATAACAAACAAATAACAAACAAAAGCTTACCAAAACAATACACATTCCCACCAGACAATATTGCTCAATGGCACATTTCCCAGGCCCTATTCTGTGGCAACACAGACTATTGTGTGGTGCTAATGCTGATGTATTTGGGGTGGCTTGGGTTAAAAGTATGCCTTCTTCTGCTGCCCTGCTTTTCAGCGTAGCCACCAATGTGCAAATGGTCAAGACCAGTAAGTTAAGAAGTGACAGGTGGTAGAGAAGTAATCAGCTTTATGCCCACTGTGAAACTCTGGGCAATATAGAAGGGCATGTATAAAAACACCACAGCCAGCTGCAGAGCTGAGGCCCACATCTCTCCACATGTGCAGGTATCCTACCATATATCACAGGAGGAGGAGAGGCTGGAGTGTTTTCCCATCAGCTCTCTCAAACAGAGCTAAAAAACAGCATGATGCTGTCTCCACAGCCTGTGTAAGCCTGTCAAAGCCTTCTTTCTGGCCTGGAGAGAACACCTGATCAACAGCTGTCCTAGACCTGTGTCCATGAGACCAAGGATTAGGGACTGTTGCACCCAGATATTTTAGGGTAAGGTCATTACAGGTCCCCTTTGTGGAATCCTGAGGACTGAAGCTGTCCTCAGTCTGTAGGGAGCACCTTCTTTAACAAACAATGCTCAGGGGGATTTGGTACTCCTCCAGACTATCCCAGCCTGCTTCCCACATGCATGGCTTTGGACGGTGAGGTGAGAGATGATCCACTATCTAACTTATTACTTTGGTACCATCCTGCAAAGCACATTTCCCCATGCTGAGGCTGAGATGTTTTTGTAGCATACCATCCTAAAGGAGGCAGCAGTGGCCATCAGCCTCTCTGGCCCTCTGAGGGAGCCCACATAGGCATAATCCCCTCCTCACCTCCACCTTTTAGAGAAGGGAAAAGACTGTGCAGGCTGAGCCACATGACAACATCCTGCCAACAGGCCTTCAGGGTACATACAAACTCTTCAAAAACAGTAATTTAACCTTGGCTGGTGTGGATCACATGGCATATGAATAGAATGGTCATCAATTTCCATATGATTCCCCATTGGGGCACATACTTGGTTTGGCAGCCAGGTTCCAGTTGGGGGCATGTAAGAGGGAACCAATCAATGTTTGATTCCTCTCTTTTACTCTCTCTCCCACACTCTTAAAAGATAAAATTAAAATATTTTAAAATATTATTTTACAATGTAATGTAAAATTAAGGAAAACAATTTTTTTACACAATAACATTTAAAATTGCATTTTTTTCCATTCAATACAGGTATGTCCCACTAAATATAAATGCAAAAGTAACAACTATTTCAAACACCAGGGGACAGTGAAACCGACAGACACATTCGGTGGGGGGTTAGAGGATAGAGTTGGGACATGTGACAGTTCACATGCTTCTTTAATCTCCCTTCTGTGACTTGTCAAATTGAGGTATGGGGAAGAGGGAGCAGGACCCCAGGCCCATGGAGTTCAGGATCTAGGTCATATTTAGACAGAATTGTGTCAGTCAGTAACAGAAGGTTATGTAAAGGTGCATTTACACCTCCACACAGTAAATGAGGAGCAATAGGGTAATAAGGGGCAGGGAGGACAGAGATCTGAAGCATGGACATCCTAGGGGAGAATCACATCCCATGCAGGACAAGATGTGCCTATCAGGAGGAAGGACAAATACGAACACATTGTATGCATGTTTGGGGACAGTGAGTCTGAGTACAGCACACAAGGGCCTGGATGGGGCTGGGCCCTCATTGTGGGAAACGTTTCCACCACAGGGAAGATGGGAGCCTTCAGGGTGGTTCATTGTCAAGGAAGGAAATGGACACACAGGAGCCTTGTGAAGGGAAGGTTCCTACTCACAGGGTAGAATCTCACCTGCAGACAGATAATCTCACCTCTTCCATGTTGTTTGCAGTGAGATGTGGAAAATCAGAGCCACAAAGAAGGAAGAATTGTCCCTAGTTGCATCTGAGAGATTGGAGAGAAAACCCCTGCTCCCAAGAGGAAGCCCCTTCCTTCCCCACCAGGCCCACACCTGCCCCTGGAGCTGCTGCCTGTACTAAGTGTCTCAGAGCGCCCCCTGGTGTCCGGAGCACCCCCAGCAGCCCAGCAATCAGGGAGGTTTATTTCTGGGCTCATGTTGACTCCCCCTTATTTGGTCTCATGACAGTTATATTGGCCATGTGCTTGGCTCGCAGGATATTCATTTGCAGATGCAACTTGTTCTGGCCATTTTCTCTGGTGAACTGGCCTTTACAGAGTTTGCATATTACATGCCACTTTCCATCCCCACTAATACATGAGATCCACTCCAGGCCTTTCCCTGGAAATTGGATGACCCAGTTCATCCAGTGTGAATTGAAATTGAATCCAGAGACTCCCTCATGCTGCACCAAGACTCACACAGACTCTATCATCTGCACCTCACACTGAATACCTGCAAACACAGAGATTCCCTAGTCAGCACCCTGCCAACTTTTCATTATTCCTCTCAGTCATATCATTCACCTATGCACTGTTTCTCATTCTCCATTAATTACATCTTATAATTGCTACAAGGAAAAGACCCCTGAGCCCAAACTCCTGTGTTCTGTCCTGACCAGGTGCTGGGAGCAGCTGGGAATGCCAGGCAAGGCTCCTGTCTCAGAGCATCAGGGTCATGTCTGGGATGCTTTTCATCAGCAGAGGAACCCTTTTTGCATACCCTCCTACTACAGAGGGAGCTCTGGAGTTAGACACTGACAAGAAGAATATGTTCCCAGAGTGTGACTTGTCCATGTGTGCATGTCTACAAAGAATTACTCCCCAGCCTTGGACAGCTGGGTTTAGTTGTTGGGAGTATAATATTTTCACCCACGATTGTGGCTTCAATCTCAGTTTTGGGCATGTATAATCAATCCCCTTTCTGAGCATGTCCCTTTCTGGGACCATATTCTTCTTGTCAGTGTCTGACTTGAGAGCTCCATCTATAGTAGAAGGACATGCAAAAAGGGCCCCTCTGCTGATGAAAAGCACCCCAGACATGACCCTGATGCTCTGAGACAGGAGCCCTGCCTGGCATTCCCAGCTCTTCCCAGCACCTGGTCAGGACAGAACACAACCAATCTCTCTCTCTCTCTTTTTTCTTTCCCTTTTCCTTCCCTTATCCCTTACTTTCTTTCTAAAATCAATGAAAAACTGTCATCTGATGAAGAGATAAAATAATAAAATAAAAAATAAAATAATTACCCCCTACAATTGGTCCTGTACCCTCCCCAGTGATCCAACTGCTCCAGGAGATGAGAACATAGCCAGAGAACACAAATTATCATAAATGTTGAGGGAATTCAAATGAGAGATGCCTTTGAAAGTCACGAGGATTGAACATACCAATTAATTCAACCATCATGAGCAGAGAAGATTGTTCTCTAAAGACCGGAAATTCCATCCGCCACCATTTCCCCCAGAAAAATGGTGAGAATATGGATTGAGGACATAGTGTGGCTCTACAGCACCTGGACCCAGTGTTGGAGAAGATGGAGCATCTGTGTGGATCATTGGGAGGAAGAAGTGTGAACCCTGCAGAGAAGCAGACAGTGCTCCCTGATCATGTTTCTTCAGTGGAGTTTCATGCTGAATATGCACTGCTTCATTTTTGTTTTTATTCTCTAGATTCTGTGGTAAAACCAGGAAAATTGGACATAGAAGAGACTGAGTCATGGCTATATCATCTTATGTGAGGATTTTGGTAGGTATTTGAGAGTAAATATGAAGAAATTTCATTCTGGAAAGCCATCATGCCAATCACAAATATACAATAAAAGGAAAATCAAATCATAATTGATATAAAGAACATCACTTTTCTTCATTCTACTGATTACATTTAAATAGCCTCCCCTCCCTGGGGCTGGTGACTCTAACTTTATATAAAACTCATCAATCACAGTGGTTCAGCCTTATTTTCATCATCAGCAGTTGTGGCTCTGTGGACATATGACATAATTCTAATCAGGAATGCATGAGACGGGTTCATACCTGGTTCATCAGGAGTTAATTTCAGTTTTGTCTGCACCCACCTTCATTCATTTTCATGTCTGCACATAACCCATCAGGAATGCTGTCACCTTATCCACCTGAGATTGGTGTCATCTGGGCATAAATCTGCATGCTGTGTGAGTCACTCTGCAAAATAGGACAGAGATACCCCCAGATACTTGAATAGTGAAATTAAGCAAGTCTTGACCTAACACATACATAATTCTTTTTTTTTTTTCTTTAAAGATTTTGCATATTTATTTTAGAAAGAGGTGAAAGGAGGGAGAAAGTGAGGGAAAGAAACAACAATGTGTGGATGCCCCTCACGTGCTCTTAACCGGGACCTGATATGCATCCCAGACATGTGTCCTGACTAGTAGTTAAGCAAGTGACACTTTTGTTGCCAGGCCAGTGCTCAATCTACTGACCCACACTCACCAGAGAAGAATTCTTGTTCTTAATGTTGTGATTTTTCTCCTAATGCAGCAAACCAAGATGTTTTATGTGAATTTCCTTAGTAATAATCTGATATAGTAACCTAGTCTTGAATATAAAAAGTAATTGGTTTGGAAATTAATCCATCTTTTTTATTCAGCCATAAGAAAATGAAAGCTTATCATATGGGAGAATGTGGATAGATCTAGAGGGTATTATGCTGAATGAAATAAGCCAAACACTGTAACACAAATGCCATATTCTCTCACTTATATGTGGAATCTAAAGAGCAAACTAAACTAGCAAAATAGAGAGAGACCCATAAACCCAGAGAATAGACCAGAGTTTTAGAGGTAGGAGAGGTGGGAGCCTGAGTCAAAAAAAGTAAAGGGACTAAGAAGTACAAATTGGCAGTAGCTGATTAAACACAGCATTTAAAAGCACAACATGGAGAATACAGTCAGCAATATTATAGTATCTTATGTGGTGCCAGGTGGATAATGTAATATTGAGCCATCATATCTCAAATTGTATAAATGTCTGACCACTCTGCTGTAGGCAAGAAGCTCATAAATGTATTAAAGAAATATGGAATGTCAACTGGAGTTGAGAAATGTGGGAATTAACCCCAGATTCCAGGGAGGCTAAAGTTATGGGTGCCGCAGAGTGATATGGAGGAGATATGGCTGAATTCCAGGACTGTGCTCACAATTCTGAAGATCTTGTAGTTTTAGTAGAGAGTTCCATTGAAAACTTCAACTTCCTATTATGTATCTGTGGATTATTACCAGAAGTTACAATGATAATCTGATTTCCAGAAAGGCTGTTCCTGTTCCTCTTAGAGATTTCAAATACGTTAGTGGTAAATGCTCCATGTCCCCTTTGTGTGTATTTATCATCAGCCTGAACATAAACACCAAGCTGTCATAGTTCTCTCAGCCTGTTGTACTGTCACTTCCACTTGGTACTCTGAGCATTAGGACAAGACAATGACATTCAACACCAGGGGGCTTTCTCCTCTGGTGAAGCTGTCCAGCATGCATGTGTCTGGTTGTTGGCCAGCTGAATGTAACTGGCTTGCACTGTAGGGTCCAGAAGATTCTCTGGTTATAATCAGCTGACATGTGTCAGGGTATTTGATCACTCATTGGAATTGTGCACAACACAAGAGATAGTAGTCTTCTTTTACAACAGACTTACCTAAATCCAGAGACTTTGTAAGGGAGCTCAGAATCAGCAACCCTATTTCCCTGAGAAAAACTATTACAGGAAGAGGAAGTGAGACAGGTAACCAGCCAAAACCTCCAACTGCAACTGCTTTTTGGATGCCCCTTATGTTCAGGGACCCTGAGAGCCCTCTGATGGTCCCAGCACCCCCTCCCCACGGCAATGTTAGTGTCTGGGCTCACACTGATTCCCTATCACATTGCTGCATCATCACTGTGTCCCTCAACAGTAATACCTGGCCATGTCCGGATCTCTCAAACTTCTTATCATTAAATAAACTTGGCTCTTGGAGGTGTCCCTGGTGATGTTCATTCAGGGTTTCAGTGATGGGTTGTAGTCTGTGCTTCCACCACTCCATAGACACTGACCCACTCCAGGCCCTTCCCTGGACCCTGTGAGGTCCAGTGCACAAATAGCACTTTAAAGATACTCCAGAGACAAAGCAGGTGAGGGAAAGAGTCTATGAGGACTTCACCAGTCTTGGGCTTGACTCCTGCAGCTGCTCCTGGGACAAAACATCTGGGGACAAGTAGCATCAATCCCTGTCAGTCATGTGAAGTTACTATCACCCTAAAGTCCCCTGTATGATATTTGAGACACTCACTCTGAGAGCTTGTCACCAGGGCAGAAGAGACAGGGTATCATCTCTTTCTAGAGCACAGCTCTGCCTTCCCCAGGGAACTTACCCTTGTTTGAGGAAAGACCTGGGAGCACCCACAGCACAGGGGAGGATTTACCCTGTAACGAGAAGAGAAATTAGCATGTTGGGCAGCATTTTCCATAAAAGGGGAGAGGGACTGAGGTGAGGCTACCTGGACATTCTTGGACATCAGAGGGAAATATTTCTTTTCATGAATCCACTCACATTTTAATTCAGAATCAAGGGTCACCGAGTTTATGACACACATTGAAATTAGATCAAATAATAGTCTTACCATTTTAACATATGGAGAAATGGTGGACTACATGAGTCTGTGAGACATTTGATTATCAAAAATTTTGGCCCAACACCTCATAAATCCCTGGGGTGGCAGTGTTTTAGACACTTGGACATCCACACACACCTCTCTGGGAGGCTCTCCTAGAGCCTTCCACAGACCCCTTCCCCTTGTCCCAACGCCACCAGGAGATTCCAATGGGCAGGACCAGAGCACCTCTGTCCAAGGTGAAGTCACCACCAGAGGTAGCAGAAGACAGAATATGCCCTGCCCAAATGGTAAGGACGGAGAACCTGCAACCCACAAGATCTATAGGAAGAAGCTGGGAGGATGTTGAAGGGAATGCAGAGGCTTTCCAGGGCCCCTCAGAGCCAAGGAGTGTGGGGTCAGCACTTTCAAGGCAGGTCTCACAAGAGCTGGGGGAAACACTTCGGGCTTCAAAGTAGGGCCAGGCTGAGGAGGCTTCCATGTACCTATTTCTGGGACTCCAAGAAACTGACTCAAGCCCCAACACAAGGGCTGTGCCAAAGCTTCGCGGACTCCGTGGGTGCCAAGGGGATGCCCTCCCCTGCCCCTGGGGGAGTGGAAAGGGGCTGGTCACCCTCCTGGGCAGAGGCTTCCGCACTGAGCATCAGGATGAAGTCGCTCGTTGAGGCGGGGTTGGGGAGCCACAGCAGAGGGGGCTGAGCCCGCAGTGGTGGTGGTACTGGTACTGGTGGTGGTGCTGGTGCTGGTGGCTGCTGCGGAGGCAGCGAGAGCAGAGGAGAAGGAGGAGGAGGGGGAGGAGGAACTTGGTGGGCAAAAGCCTACAGCACCCGTCATTCCCAGGCTGAGTCCCATTAGAGTACTAACCTGGCCAGACACTGCTTAGCCTGTGAGATCCCAGGAGTTTGGGTAGGATCAAGGAGTGTGGCTGTAGAAGAGGGAAGTGGCCTCCAGCAGCCTGGCTTCAGATCCCCCCTCCCCGCAGGTGGGCCTCAGGTGGACAGGCGTTGGTTGCCCCGCCCCTGTCTGTGACACTGCCCCTGAGCCCTCTGATGGTCCCCTTGGAAACTTCCCCAGGTTCCAAAAAGTGGGGGGCGCAAGGGCACGCCCTGGAGCGGAGGGCGTGGTCACGGTGACTCGACCTCCCTCCAGACCTGGGGTGGGGGGGAGCTTACCCTGGCCAAAGGGAATGGATTCCCAAGGCGGCTTCAAGGTCAGGTAGGCGGTTGCTGGCTGAAGGCCCGCGGCCAAGAGCACCTGAAGGCAAGACTGCAAGGGAGGGGCATCAGTTGCCCACCGCGGCCCCGCCCCTTCCTCAAGAGGCGGGGCCGAGAGCCGGTCCCCAGTTTCCCTGGGCCTCCTGGTTGGGACCTTAGTGACCGGGCTTCCCTCTCCCTTTCCCGGGGCTGCCCCTGGGTTTCCTAAGCAAGGCTGTGGACCTACACCCTGGCCTGTGGGGCTGCGAGACTCCGGCCCACTTCCATCCTCCACGGGTGCCCTGTGGCTGCCGGGCGACCCATCGAAGCCCGCCGGGTACCCTCCGCAGTGCCAGCATCAGCAGGGAGAGCCTGCTCCTTCACCTGGGCAGGGGGTTCAGCTCTGAGCAAGAAGATGAAGGCACCCTAGCAGGAGGAGGCGGCAGCAGTGGCTACCAAGGAGGTGGCCGCCCAGACGGAACAGGCGGGGCCCCAAAATGACAGTTCCACCAAAGCCTACAGAACCGCCTCGTCTCCCATTATCACTCATCCACAAACTAACCAGGTCCGACCCTGCTTAGCTGTCTAGGACATGAGGAGATATCCTGCACGTTCAGGGGGCTATAACCCTAGAGGAGGAAATAGGCTTCCAGCAGCCCCAAGAGCCATTGCCTGGCCTCCAGGCCCCACCCTCAGCCACACCCAGGTCCCCAGGAGCAGCTCCCACAGCCTCCGCCTGCGGGCTTCCCTGCCCCAACCAGACCTGCTTTGCTATCTGCCCCTCTCTCTGTCTCTGTCTCTCTCTCTTTCAACTGGAACGTCTTTACTTCTGTCCTTCTTGCTTTCCTTTTCCTTCTTTCTTAGAGGAGAATATAACTCATTTCTACAGTCCATGAATGTCTTCATTCTCTACAAAACACAGGAACATCTCCTCCTATCCCCTCACACAAAAGGTCTCCACTCTAGGACCTCAGGTGGACAAAACCACTTTGGGCATGAGCCATTTCACTTGAATGCAAGTGCGATCCTGCAAGGGACAACATGCCACTGTAATGGAGGACTAAACCAGGCACAAGTTGAAAGCCTTCTGGGCAAGCTCTATTCTAACACAACCTAGCGATACTCATCTTCTGTCCATAGGTATTACTATTTTTTTTCTCTATCTCTCTCTCGTTTATTGTTTTCTTTTTTTCAAGCTGGTTTCCGTTAGGCAAGACATGAACCAAGGCAGAGCTGCTCCGAGGCCATCACATTCCCTTTTTTCAAAACAGAGATGTGTTTAGGCAGGGCATTGGTGGGCTGGATGTCTGCTGGTGTCACCACCTCCTTAGAAGTACACAAACCTCCCTGCTGTCATATTCACAGAGCCTACCATCCTGAAATGCTTTAGCCATTCCCAACAAGGAGGCATGGGAGAGGGTGTCAATTCAGTCTAGTGTGGAGAGGACTCTAAAGACAACAAGCTGAAATCCCAGGACAGAGATTTCCCACCAGACTTGAAAATGGACCCAAGAAGTTTTCAAACATTCCATACCTGACTATTTAGACAGGGAAACTGACAGTCATCTTTTCCCTTACATTGCCAAAAAGATTTAAAAGTCTTTTTAGTTTTTAGTTGTTTTGTGTTTGTTTCTGTTTTCTTGTTTTGCTTGTTGTTTGTTTGTTTGTTTTTGTTTTGTTTTGCTGTTTGTTCAGATTGGCGAACGATATGGTTTTTGGTGTGCCACAACATTTCAGGAATGAACAAATGGTGAAAAACATAGCAAATCGCTGCCCTAGGGTTGAGCCTGGCTTGGAGGCTAATGGAAGAGCAGGTAGTTCTGGCCAGATAGATTTCCCCTGCACATCAAATGCTTTTTGAAAATTCAAAGCCAGCTGATTGTGAAGGAAGCCCTGCAGGGTTCGCTAACGTATCCAATGAATGAACATGACCCATGTCCTTTGACACTGGGAGAATTCTCAACTCAATGCTTGACTGTTTGTGCATGTGAAGCATGTAGAGTGATGATATTTTGAATCAATGAGCTAGCATGATGGCCAAAGTTTCCTTGGAAGGAGTTAAATGTTGCCAAGTGGAAGAATTGTGGGGGTTGAAGCTCACCCACTGTGTAAGATAGGAATGTGGCTTGAACAGTGAAGCCAATGCATCAATGAAAGGAATGGCGAGCCTTGGCCGAGTTGTTCAAGGCCCCAGTCTTTGATTGCCAGTTCCTCTGGGGCATTGGGCTCCTAGTCAACAGATAAGCCAACCGTTTCCTCAACTGTCACTTCCCGAGTCCACTCTCCAAGCTGGAAACGGTGCTAAGCATTTGACACACAAGGATCAAACACCCGGTGTTTGTGTCCAAGGAGCTCAAACTGGACTTGGGAAGATGTCAGATGAGCTGTGGGGACTTAAGGAACAGCTGTTCCTGCGGAGTGTGGGGAAAGGGAATCTCCGCCAAGAAACCTGATTGGAGAAATGTCAGAAACGAATGGAAGGACGTGGACATGTGGAAAGGTTGTGGGAAGAGGCAGAGAAAAAAATCATAATATAGGGGAACAGGGGAGATTATAGACCTGTCTCATTTTGGCTCACCTAGAATCTCCTGGTTGTTTTGCGGTGGGCTTATGAAACTCGAGAGGTTTTCCTTTCATCTATTTCCAGGTTCTCTTGAAAGTCAGGAGAACAGATTTGACCGGTGACGGTAGGCTGACAATGGGCTGTGGTTGTGACACTGAGAGGGGACTTTGCCAGCCAGCTTTCTACCGCGCCCGCTGAACAAGTGCCCCTCCAATTGATTGGGAAGGGAGACTGCGAATGGGGGTCTTTTGGCATCCTGGCAGCTGAGGGAAGCATCCAGATAGAACAGGGGCGGACAGGGGCTGGGGGCAGCTTGTGGGTGTTGAAGAAGAGCCAAGGCTGAGAGAGGCTGCAGAGCGGTGGAAGGGGGAGCATGTGGTCTTTCTAATCGATTGGAAAGAGAGGGAGAGAAGCATATGTTGGTGAACTCTGGTACACCCCTAACAGGGGTCCTGGCCCACAAGCCAGGCATGCACCCTGACTGGGAAGCCAGCCAATGACCTTCAAGTCTGCAGGCCTGCTCTCACTCCACTGTGCCACACCAGCAGGGCCGGGAAAGTGTTTGGGAGGACAGATGCACAAAGGACTAGCATAGTAGCACTGCCCAACTCTCTTGCTAGCCTCTTTCTCCACCCCCACCCCCATGTATTCTGAGCTGAGCTAATGCTTGCTAGCTCATTTGCCACTTCTTTAGAAGAAATTCCATCCTGCTTCACACCTCAGGCAGTGGCTCATGTCCCCCTGAGCTCCCAAGAAATGGAATAGTAGTCAATTTCCAAAGGAGGTCCCCTTGATGCCTGTGATCCAGGAAACCTACTTTCCAGAGGGCAGTCAACTGGTCCAAAGCATGCACAACCTGAGCAAACAGCTTGTGAAAACAGGCTCAGCAGGAGAAGGGCTAGGGGACCCAGTTGTTCAGCATCCATTGAGTCAGCATCCATGGATTGAAAGGAGTCATCACTCCCAGGGGAATCGATGTGACCCTGTGTGCCCAGGAAATGCATAGCTCCCTTGAAGGTGGCCACAGACACCTGTGCTGAAGCTGGTTCTCAGGATGGGGAATGGTCCATCCTTTGGGTCTTGGGCAAGCCTTCATCCAGTTCAGCTACGGAGCTACTGCCATCCAAGGCATGTGCTTCCCCCTGATCCTGGATGGCTGATGGATGCTTTCCCCTGCACAGGGCTGGCTGCTAGCGCAGGTCAGCCTCCATGGGTGCTTTCCCTACACCGGGAATATGGACGGTGAACTCCCTCCTGTCCCTGAGGGGAGTGAACTTAGAGGCTACCAGGTCTTTGTCTGATGCTGAAGTTGTTGTTGCTGTTGTTGTGAACAGATCTCAGCTGGCCAGCCACTTGCACCGATGTTCCCAGAGGAGCCACAGAGTTTCCACCAGAGGCATGGCCAGGGGCAAGCCAGCAGCAACCACGCAGGGGTGCAGCTGTGAGGTCCTGCAATTGGGAAGCCATGTTGCTTGGAGCCTTCTCTGCAGGTCTGAGGATCCCCACCAGGCATGACCTGTGGCAAATCAACATTCCCCAATTCTGACCACTTCATTCAGCCCAGAGGCAGAAAGCAGCTGAGCTAAGGTAGGAAGTGAGCACAATGGGATGGGTTTGGGCGCCACCTTTCTTTCCAGCCTGCGGAGGTGCAGCTGAAGCACAGCCGCCAGAGGGCTGTGTGTAGCCCAGCCACCTGTTCCTCCAGAGGTGGGGCTGCTGTAGCTTTCAGAGCCACTAGGGCACCTCTGGATGTGGACTCCCTCGGGAAAGAGGCCCAGAGAGATCCAGCAGGCTGCTTTGGCCCAACACCTCAGCAGTCGACTTGGTGGCGGTGCTGTAGCCAGTGGGGCATGCCCACACCTGTGTGGGAGGCTCTCCGTGAGGCCTCCGGGAGTCCCTTGCCCCTGCCCCCACACCACCAGGAGGTTCCAATGGGCAGGACCAGGGCACCACTGTCCAAGTTGAAGTTGCCAGCCGAGGTAGCAGAAGACAAGGACCTGCCCTGGCCAAATGGTGAGGACGGAGCCCCTGGCCTACTCCAAGACCTTGGGGAGGCCGGCGCAGAGGGTGCTGAAGGGGCTGCAGAGGCCTTCCAAGGCCCCTCAGGAGCTGGGGAAACACCCTGGGGCTTAAGGTGGGGCCATGCTGAGGGGGCTTCCATGTCCCTGTTTCTGGGGCTCCAAGACACCCTACACAAGCCCCCACACAAGGGATGCCCCGAGGCGTCGTGGACCGCGTGGGAGCCCACGGGATGCCCTCCGCAGCGCCTGGGGAAGTGGAGAGGGGCTGGTCACCCTCCTGGGCAGGTGCTTCCGCACTCAGCAAGAGGATGAAGGCACCGGTTGAGGCGGGGTTGGGGAGCAGCGGCAGAGGCGGCTGAGCCCGCCATGGTGGTGGCGGCGGCGGCGACCGTGGCGGAGAGAGCTGGTGGGCAAAAGCCTACAGCACCCGTCATTCCCAGTCCGAGTCCCATCCGAGTACTCACCTGGCCGGACCCTGCTTAGCCCGGGAGATCCCAGGAGTTTGGGTGCGCTCAAGGGGTGAGGCTGTAGAAGGGGAAAGTGGCCTCCAGCAGCCTCAGGAGGCCCTGCCTGGCTTCAGGGCCCCCCTCCCCTCGGGTGGACCTCAGGTGGACAGGCGTTGGCTGCCCCGCCGCTGTCTGTGACGCTGCCCCTGAGCCCTCCAATGGTCGCCTCGGACACCTGCCCAGGTTCAAAAGGGCGGGGTGCGCAAGGGCGGGGCGAGGGCACGCCCTGGGGCGGAGGCCGTGGTCATGGTGACACGCCCTCCCTCCAGAGCTGAGGAGGGGTCGGGGCTTGCCCTGGCCAAAGGGAAAAGATTCTGAAGGCCGCTGCAAGGTCAGGCAGGCGGCTGCTGGCTGAGGGCCAGCGGCAGAGAGCGCCTCAAGGCAAGACTGCGAGGGACGGGTGTCAGTTGCCCGCCGCGGCCCCGCCCCTCCCTCAAGTGGCGGGGCGGAGAGCCGGTCGCCAGTCTCGCTGGGCCTCCGGGTTGGGGGCGTTGTGACCGGGCTTCCCTCTCCCTGTTCCCGGGGCTGCCTCTGGCTTTTTCCTAAGCAGGGCTGTGGACCTACACCCTGGCCTGTTGGACTGGGAGACACCGGCCCACTTCCATCCTCCACGGGTGCCCTGTGGCTGCCGGGCTTCCCATCGGAGCCCGCCGGGTCCCCTCCGCAGCGCCAGCGTCAGCGGGGAGAGCCTGCTGGCTCTCCCGGGCAGGGGGTTTGGCTTTGAGCAAGAAGGTGAAGGCACCCCAGCAGGAGGACGCGGCCGCAGTGGCTACCAAGGAGGTGGCCGTCCAGACGGAACAGGCGGGGCCCCAAAATGACAGTTCCACCAAAGCCACCAGCACCGCCTCTTCTCACACCATCTCTCATCCACAAACTAACCAGGTCCGACCCTGCTTAGCTGTCTAGACATGAGGAGATATCCTGCACGTTCAGGGGGCTATAACCCTAGAGGAGGAAATAGGCTTCCAGCAGCCCCAAGAGCCATTGCCTGGCCTCCAGGCCCCACCCTCAGCCACACCCAGGTCCCCAGGAGCAGCTCCTACAGCCTCAGCTTGCGGGCTTCCCTGCCCCACTCAGACCTGCTTTGCTATCTGCCCCTCTCTCTGCCTCTGTCTCTCTCTCTTTCAACTGGAACGTCTTTCCTTCTGTCCTTCTTGCTTTCCTTTTTCTTCTTTCTTAGACCAGACTAGAACTCATTTCTTTAGCCCATGCATGTCTTCATTCTCTACAAAATACAGGAACATCTCTTCTCCCCTCACACAAAAGGTCTCCACTCTAGGACCTCAGGTGGACAAAACCATTGTGGGCATGAGCCATGACACTTGAATTCAAGTGCCATCCTCAAAGTGACAACATGCCACCGGAATGGAGGACTAAACCAGGCACAAGTTGGAAGCCTTCTGGGCTAGCTCTTTTCTAACACAACCTAGTGATACTCATCTTCTCTCCATAGGAATTTCTATTCCTCTCTCTCTCTCTCTCTCTCTCTCTCTCTCTCTCTCTCTCTCTCTCTCTCTCTCTCTCTCTCTCTCTCTCTCTCTCTCTCTCTCTCTCTCTCTCTCTCTCTCTCTCTCTCTCTCTCTCTCTCTGTCTTCCAAGCTTGTTTTCGTTAGGGAGGAAATGAACCAAAGCAGAGCTGCTCCGGGTCCATCCCATTCCCCTTTTTCAAAACAGAGATGTGCTTCAGCAGGGCGTTGGTTGGCTGGATGCTGCTGATGTCATCACCTCCTTAGAAGTACACAAATTTCCCTGCCGAGCAGCTTAACGTGGATTATTATCCCATCTGTACCCTCAAAGGATACAAAACAAAGGATCTAAAGCAGGTATAATAATATGTCCATGTTTAGTCTATGATGTTATTTTATAAAAATGGAAAACTTTATAGCTGTCTATCACACTCAAATATTTGATGTCTCATGACTGCAGAATGTTCCCATCAGGTAATTCTAAACAAATCTTGGTTATATTTTTCTATGAAACTGCACATATGGGTCATAAACATTGGTATTATCTTCCATCAATCCTGGTGTGAAAACTTTCAGATATGGTGAGACTTGTTTCCCACTTTTCTGTTACCAGAAACAGCAAATCCTAGACCAGCTGTGAAGGTGATACATGACCAGGGGCCAGTGCTCAAGAGCACTTTGAATCACTTAGAATGTTTCATCCAGCCCCACAGTTCATGGGGCATGAATATGTGTACTTATTGTGTTTGGGATCTATTGATGCCTGGAAGTCATTTCCTGAGAGAAGCTGCTGGAAATGAACCCTCCCCATGCCCACACATACAGTGATGGAAGTTCTTACCAGGGCTGTGCCATGTGGCAAGGATTTTCACAACTCATAGTCACCACCAACCACAATTTCTACAGAGATGAAAATAAACATTTTTATATAAAAATGACTTAAAATTTCAGAAACCCTGAACTGCCCTGTCCATAGTTGTTCTCACTTGCACTGGTGGCCCATCAACCCCACTCCCAGGTCATATCAGTTGTTCCCCGTGACATGGGAATGGAAAAGCCATGCAGTTAGGCACTTTCACTCATGACAGGCCTCCACCCTGTTGCATTCAGGCAGGGTATACAATGGAAATGACCTATCTTTTACACCTCTCCTGTCACCTGCAGATTAAAGCTGCTTTTCCAATCCACCTTAATAACAGCCTCTCTGGTGGTCTTCAATCAATGAGTTCTATCCCTTGTGATGAATATGACAGAAAAATTTCTCTTGAACCTCATTTCAAAGAAACTTATCAAGTGTTTCAACAGTAGATGTAGCAGAGAAATTCCATGGCATTCATCTTTGGGTTTAGTTTGAAATCCAAAAAACCATTCTAATTACATGGTTTGTTTAAAAGGGGTTTTTCAACTGATGGTGCTCAGAGATCCTGGGACAGCATCTCACCTTTGAAAGCAGAGCTGAACCAAGGCCATCAAAAATCTGGTGACCTTGGATAGGGGATTAACTTCACCTGCTATATGGGAATAAGTATCCTAACTCTACCACCATCATTATCATAAGTATTATGGTTCTAACTTGTTTTATTTTGGCTCACAAATGTCTCATTCCTAACATTTCCCCCATCTGCCTCACATGGCATATCAGAAAAGAAAAGCTGGCACCCGTTTATTTGCCACTGGGAGAGTAAAACAAAATCCCTTGTAAGCAGAATGCCTGTCCCCTACCACTTCAATAAATAAAACTACTGAGGTAGTCTCCTTTCCAGGCTCTGCCTATGCAAGTCTACATTTTTGAAGGGACTTTTCAGTTCCTCCCAGATATTTCAACTATCTGGATAATAAACACTCAAAGTCCGCTTGGTGTCCGTATTTTTATTCATCCTTTATATCCTCATCAAGTGGCTGTGAGTCCCTTTGCCTCTGTTATGTCACCTACATTTGGTGCTGTGAGCATGATGCCAAATCAGTGACTATTACCACTTGAGTCTTTGTTCTCTTGCTTTGGGTACATTTCCTCTGGTTCCTGATGTCCAGCATGTATGTGTCAGGCTGGGCTACATTGTTGGGTACTTCAGAGCCTCTGTTCAGTTTCAGCTCACTTGAGTCAGAAGGGTTGAAGCTTCATTGCAATTAGGCATAAGGCTGTGTGAAAGAGACTTTTTTTTTTTTTTTTTTTTGTACGTGAGAATGTTGTTTTCTTTCACAACAGAGTTTTCTAACCCAGAGACTTCAGAATTGAGCACAGAATCAGGAATCCAGGGAGGTTCCCTAAT
>PVIW01014643.1:0-22558 GCA_004026585.1 Noctilio leporinus
AAAACTTTGGTACATTTACATAATGGAATTCTATATAGCAGAAAGAAAGAAGGAACTTGTACCCTTTGCAACAACATGGATGGAACTGGAGAGTATTATGCTTAGTGAAATAAGCCAGTCAGTGAAGGACAAATATCATATGATCTCACCCATTACAGGACAATAATGAGCAAAACTAACAACAAGCAAAACAGAACCACGTATATGAATACAAGGAATAGGCCTTCAGTGGTCAGGGGGAAAGGTGTTGGGTGGAGTGGGGGCAGAGGCAGAGAAGCGGAGTAGCTTAGACAAGAACCTAGTATAAAGGAACCATGGACATGGACAACAGGTGGGATTGACTTTGGGGGGATGGGTGGGTGGGGAAGGGGACAGAGAGGAGCAAAGAGGTGATGGATGTAGTACAACAACAATAAGAAAAATTTTAAAAAAAGAAAGAAAGCTACAGTCCAATATTTCTGATGAACATAAAGGCTAAAATTCTCAACAAAATATTGGCCAACTGGATTCCATAGTATATTACAAAAATCATACACCATGATCAAGTGGGTTTCATCCCAGGGATGCAAGGATGGTACAACATTTGCAAATCAATAAATGTAATACACCACATTAACAAAATGAGAGAGAAAAACCATATGATCATATCAATAGATGCTGAAAAAGCATTGTTGAAGTACAGCTACCATTTATGATAAAAAACCCTCATCAAAATGGGAATAGAAGAAGCATATCTCAACATCATAAAGGCCATATATGAGAAACCTGAAGCCAACATCATACTTAACAGACAAAAACTAAAAGTCTTCCCTCTAAATCAGGAATGAGACAAGGCTGTCCACTTTCTCCTACTTCTATTCAACATTGTCTTGGAAGTTCTAGCCATAGCCTTCAGAGAAGAAAAAGGAATCAAAGGTATCCAAATTGGACAGGAGGAAGTCAAACTGTCATTATTTGCTGATGATATGATAGTGTACATCCAAAACCTGATAGGCTCCACCCAAAACTTACCCCACCTAATGAGCAAATTTAGCAAAACAGCTGTACATAAAGTGAATACCCAGAAATCAAAAACATTTATGTATACCAATAATGAGACATCAGAAAAAAGAAGTGAGAAAACAAATCCCATTTACCATAGCAACAAGAAAAACAAAGTACCTAGGAATAAACTTAACTAAGGAGGTAAAAGATCTGTACTCAGAAAACTACAGAACAATGAAGAAAGAAATCAAGGAAGATACAAATAAATGGAAGCATATACCATGTTAATGGATGGGAAGAATTAACATCATTAAAATGTCCATACGACCCAAAGCCATCTACAGATTCAATGCAATCCCAATTAAAATACCAATGACAAACTTCACAGAAATAGTTAAAATACTTCAAAAATTTATATGGAGCGAAAAATACCCACAAATAGCCTCAGCAATCTTGAGAAAGAAGAACAAGATTGGAGGAATCACATCGGATTTTAAACAATACTACAAGGCTACTGTCATCAAAACTATCTGGTACTGGCATAAGAATAGACATAGGTCAATAGAACAGAATAGAGAGCCCAGAAGTTAACCCAGGACTCTATGATCAACTAATATTCAACAAAGGGAGAAGGAACATAAAATTGAGTAAAAACAGTTTCTTCAACAAGTGGTGTTGGGGGAACTGGACAGCAACATGCAAAAAGATAAAACTGGACCACCAACTTACACCATACACGAGAATAAACTCAAGATGGATAATGGATTTAAACCTAAGCAGTGCCACCATAAAGGTCCTGGAGAAAAATATAGGCAGTAAACTTTTTTGATACCCTACACCAAAATGTGTTTACTGATACTTCACCAAGGGCAAAGGAAATCAAAGAACCAATCAACACATGGGACTGTATCAAATTGACAATTTTCTATTCAGCCAAAAAAACACCTGCAAAATTCAAAGGGAAACAACTGTATGGGAAAACATAATTGCCAATGATATCTCAGACAAGTGTTTGATCTCCAAAATATTTAAAGAACTAATGGGACTCAACACCAAGGGGACAGACAGCCCAATTGAAAAAGTGGGTAAAAGACCTCAACAGACAACTCACTGAGGAAGGTATGCAAAAGGCCCAGAGCACATGAAGGAATGCTCAACATCACTAGTCATCAGAGACATGTAAATTAAAACCACAATAAGATACCACCTCAGGAAGATGGCAACAGAGTTTTTACTCATCAGCAGTGCTGATGGTGTCCTCAAGTACCAGAGCAGCTGTAGGACTATATAGGGAGCTCAAGACATCTTCAGGTCCCTAAGAATTGGAGCGGTCAGCATCTGGACTCAGGGGAGCACAGCCCAGAGGCAGCAGAGACCTGGAGGAGAGCAGGTGAGTCAGTTCTGGTGGGCCGAGATCAGCTCTAGGCAGTGCAGGCTCTACCGAGAGGGGCGTGTTTAACTGAAGCCAGCTCCAGGCTGCCTGGTGACTAGAAATCTGAACAGTGAAGTGTGGGCAGTGAGGCCAAATGCTGGAGGGAATGAGAAATTGAACTCCTGCAGAGAGGGACTGTGTGAGATCCTTGCTCCAGTAACAGGGAGAGGAAGCTCCTCACTGGGCCAGAGGCCGAGGAGAAGAGACTTGCAGGGAGCAGGAGCGGGGAGCAGGGAAATGCACCAGCCAGGGTGGTGGGAGGGCCAAAAACGGTGCTGCTGGGCCACCGGGCAAACAGCACCTTGAAGCCCCTGTGAGGGGGGAGGCCCATCCCTGCACACCCACACAGGCTCCCAGGCTCCTGCGGAAACTCCAAACTGCTAGCCAGGAACTAGTAGCTGGGGCAACTGACCTGCCCATTGCTGGGGACTAAGGCCACAGACGTGCTGGGAGGGGCGAATCACAGAGGTGGTGTAAAGGACTCCTTGGAGAGCTGGTCTACTTGGAGGATTGGCTCTCACCTGGAGGAGCTGGGCAGTGTTGGCAGACCCTAGGCACTGTTGACGGTAGGGGGCTGCCTCCTCCGGGAGCTGTGGGGGCAGGGCCAGTCATCACAGGAACCAGCGAGGTTGCAGGCTGCCCTGCAGGGGTGCCAGGTGCCCATCACAGCAGGAACCTCCGCCAGGAGTTGGAGGGGTCACCCTGCAGGCCCCAGAACACTGGCAGCCCTAAAACACAGTTAGGCTACTGAAGGCCCAGCCTACCTGGGGGCTGACACTCAGAATCAGCCCTGACTGTGACAATCAGAGGCCCTGCCACTTCAAGACCAGCTAGACTGTAGACTGCAGACTGCAGAGA
Organism: Noctilio leporinus; assembly: GCA_004026585.1. Taxonomy (NCBI): domain Eukaryota; kingdom Metazoa; phylum Chordata; class Mammalia; order Chiroptera; family Noctilionidae; genus Noctilio; species Noctilio leporinus. Next base: position 3,275 of record PVIW01014643.1, read on the forward strand.
CCTGACCAAGAAAAAGAGGCAGCCTCAGGAAAGGGATTGCTACTAATCTCAAGCAACTGAGTTATACCGAGAGCTACATGAACTATTAATCCCCAACATATCCTTTTCAAAAGTTACTTCTCACATATTTTTAATCCCCCCCTATCTCAATCCATCTAAATAACCAAGATCCTCCCCCTATTCTTGATTTAAAGTCTACTCACTCTCTGGCTACAATTCATTCCCAGTCCTCAATCTAAGTATTCATCCCCTCCCCAGCCACCTAAACCCTTTCTTTCTTTCTTTTTTAATTTTATTGTTGTTGTATTACATTCATCCCCTTTTTGCTCCCCTCTGTCCCCCTCCCCACCCACCCATTCCCCACAAAGTCAATCCCACCTGTTGTCCATGTCCATGTAAACCCTTTCTTTATTCTTTTCTTTCTTCCTTTTTTTTCCTTCCTTTTTTTTTTTTTTTTTTCTTTTCTTCCTGTTAAAGCCCACAGGTCCTGGCTCCACCTGTACCAATCAGAGATCATAAAGGGTGAACAGACACATAAACCCTTTCTATATTAATATTGTTTTTTCCTTTTTCTAATTTTTTTAATTTTTTTTTTCTCTCTGATATAAGCCCACAGGTCCCAGTTCCACCTGGACCAATAAGGGATCATTAAGGGTGAACAGCCACCTAAACCCTTTTTGCATATATCATATATATGTATATATGATATATGTGTATATATTATATATATATAAGTGTGTGTGTGTGTGTGTGTATGTATATGTGTATATATATATATATATATATATATATATATATATATATATATACATACATTTTTTTTTCTGCTAAAAACACTCAGGTCCTGGCTCCATCTGGACCAATCAGGGATTATTAAGGGTGAACAGCCATCTAAACCCTTTCTTCTTATTATTATTATCTTTTCTTTTCTTTTCTTTTCTTTTCTTTTTTTCCTGCTAAAAGCCCACAGGTCCAGAATACAACCAGACAGCCCAAATAAAGGCCACACCAACAACAAGTGGAGAAAATCTTGGAGACTGCAACATTGAACTCCACAAATCTCCTAACACAGACTGCAACATTGAACTCCACAAATCTCCTAACACAGAATCTCCTTGCCTACCTCAACTAAGGCAAGGAAGCAAAGCAGGTTAATCTAAGGAAAAAACAAAAACATAATAAGCAAGCAACAACAGAGACCCAAAATGGGGAAAAAAAGAATCAGTCCATCACCAAAAGGAAAGGAAGAATCCCCAGAAAGACCACCAAATGAAACAGAGTTACAGGATATATGAGATAAGGAATTCAAAAGAAGGATAGAGAAGCTCAATGAGCTTAGGCAGCTCAAAGAAAACTATAAACTCCAGGGAAGTTACAAGGAACTTACTGAGAGCTACAACAGCATCAAAAAGGACATAGAAACTATGAATTAGTGCCAGGAGGGAATGAAGAATACAATTTCTGAATTGAAGAATACAGTAGAAGGAATCAACAGTAGGCTAGAGGAAGCAGAGGACTTGATCAGCGAGTTGGAAGATAATGTAGACAAACACTCCAAAACAATACAAGAGAATAAAAAAAGGCTGAACAAAATTGAAGAGGGTTTAAGAGAGCTGCAGGACAACATGAAATGTAACAACATCCATATCATAGGGATACCAGAACGAGAAGAGAAACAAAGAATGGAAAACCTGTTCAATAAAGTGATGACAGAAAGATACCACCTCACACCTGTCAGAATGGCAATTATCAACAAATCAACAAATATCAAGTGTTGGGGAGGATGTAGGGCAAAGGGAACCCTGGTGCACTGTTGGTGGGAATGGAGGCTGGCGTAGCCACTATGGAAAATAGTATGGTGTTTCCTCAAAAAACTAAAAGTGGAACTGCCTTTTGATTAATCAATTCCAGTACTTGAACCAAAGAATCCTGAAACACCAATTAATAAGAACCTATGTACACCTATGTTCATAGCAACACTATTTACAATAGCCAAGTGCTAGAAACAGCCTAAGTGCCCATCAGTGGATGATTGGGTCAAAAAAACTTTGGTACATTTACACAATGGAATACTACACAGCAGGAAGAAAGAAGGATGTCCTCACCTTTGCAACAACATGGATGGAACTAGAAACTGCTATGCTTAGTGAAATAAGCCAGTCATTGAAGGACAAATATCATATGATCTCACCCATTACAGGACAATAATGAACAAAACTAACAAAAAGCAATACAGAACCAGATATATGAATATAGTGAATAGGCCTTCGGTGGTCAGGGGGAAGGGGGTTGGGGAGAGGGGGAAGGAAGAGTCAAGGAAGGGGAGCAGTTTAGACAAGAACCTAGTATAAAGGAACCATGGACATGGACAACAGGTTGGATTGACTTTGAGGGGGAATGGGACAGAGGGGAGCAAAAAGGGGATGGATGTAATACAAGAACAATAAAATTCAATTAAAAAAAAAGAAAAACATTTTACTGGAAAAAAAATATTTTTAGCAATGAAAAATAAAGGCCTGCAGCCAAGAATACTCTAACCAGCAAGGCTGTCATTCAAAATGAAAGGTGAAATAAGGAGTTTCCCATACAAAAGAAGTCTAAAAGAATACATTTATACCAAACCAGCATTGCTGGAGATGCTAAAGGGTCTGCTTTAAGAAAATGAAGAAACAGGGAGACAGACAGAAACACAGGTACAAAGGTAAATGGATCAAATGCACCAATCAAAAGACATAGGGAAGCTGAATGGATAACAACCAACTTTAGCTTACAAAAGCTTTAAAGTGATCTTGTTATAAATATATTTTACTAAATAAAGTACAATTTTGTATATTACTTGAATCTGCCTTACTGCAGGCTAAGTTTTCTTAGATTGGAATCATTTCACAATACAGGAAAATCAGGTTACTTGTAATAACTCAGAAAGATGGAATGCAGTTAAGGAAGAAGAGAAACCTAAGAAAATGTGGATGTATATTACCTAGAAGACTTGTTATCTTTCTTATTCACTGTTATAAAATATGTGCTTATTTGTGGGTGTGTAATATATAGGTTTTGTTATCAATTTATGTTTTAAATAGCAACCAACTGGACATGGGTGTGTTGTAAAATCTGTCAAACTTTAGGTTACAAATGATGTTGAGAATGAAGTCCAATTTGGATGCAATTTGCAAACTACTAAACTACATGATTCATGTACATAGACAGTATATAGTCTCATATTAGCATGTAAATTAGATGAGATTCCTTTCAACTAAATAGTGGAAATATACATTTCCAGTTATGAAGGCCCCCAAACTGGGGATACTTGGGAAAAGGAATGAATGCTATAGTAAATTTTATTAAAATGTGAACATACCTAATCTCTGCATCAACAGAATCCTAAATAGTTCAGGGGTTAGTTTAGGACCACACAGGAAGTCATCCACAAATTCAAAAAATAGCTAGAATACTATTCTACAAAATTATTTAAATCCTGTGGGTTTTTAATTTTTTTAAAGATTTTATTATTTTTTTAGGGAGAGAGGTAAGGAGAGAGACAGAGAGGGAGAGAGACATCAATGTATGGTTGCTTTTCACTTGCTTCCAGCCATGGACCTGGCTAGAGACCTGGCTTGCAACCTCATTATGTGCCCTGGCTGGGGAATCGAACCAGCAACCTTTGGGTTCATAGGCTGGCGCCTTATCCACTGAGCCACCAGCCAGGGCTGGTTTTTATTTTTTTACCTCAACTTAGTAGACATAATAATTTCTACTCTAGGGACCAGCTGAGCACTGCAAGTGCCATTATTTCTGAAGGCTTCAACTTGTAAAATACATGTAGAAGAAAAACAGAGGCTATTGAAAGAAGTAAGACCTGTGCACAGCCTAAATAAATAAGTAAATCTATTTAAGATGGAAAACTCCAAATAGAATAAGTTGTAGTTTCAGTAGCTTAAAATAAAGTTGAGTTATATTATTAGAGTGGGGAGGATCTGACACAAAAACCAAATTCATTTTTTACTACGGGTTTGGCACTGTTGCTAGGACAACTTTCACAAAAGTGAGTTCTGCAATATGCCATTTCTGTGATATATTTCACAAAAATAGCATTCCAGGGTAAAAGAAGTATTTAAGAAGAAAAAAATGGCGTAATCTTGCTACAATATATCTAAAATACTATCATTTAACATGTAATAATTATGTAAGCTATTGGCATATTTTTAATTTTTTGTATCAACTCTTCAAAATCCAGTATGTACTTTAAATATGTGTAAAAATAGATATGGGTGTAAATGTATTTTTGCATATGTTTGGTAATATTGCAATTCATTTTATTTAAAGGAGTAATTTTTGTATTAATATGATTTTAAAAGCTGATAGAAGGCAGTAATTAAATGATGAATTGTCTGAATATGAAAGGGAAAAAAAAAGTACACATTGGTGGTTACAGAATAGACAGGGGGATGTTTAGAATAACAAAGGAAATAGAGAAGCCAAAGAACTTATATGCATGACTCATGGACATGAACTAAGGGGGGCATTGCTGTATGGAATGGCATATTGGGTGGAGGGGGGCAAAGCGGGGAAAATTGGGACAACTGTAATAGCAAAATAAATAAAATATATATTTTTAAAAGGGGATGGATATAATACAACAACAATAAAATTAATTTTAAAAAGATGTAAAAAATACTAATGACATACTTCACAGATCTAAAACAAAAACTTTAAATTTTTTATATGGAGCAAAATACAACCCTGTATAGCTATAGCAATCTTGAGAAAGAAGAACAAAATAGGAGGAATCACAATACTGGATATCACACTATATTACAAAACCATTGTAGTCAAAACAGATATTGGCATAAAAATAGACATATAGATAAATGGAACAGAATAAAGAACCCAGAAATAAACCCAGAACTTTATGGTCAACTAATATTTGACATAGGTGGAAGGAGAATAAAATGGAGTGAAAATGCCTCTTCAACAAATGGTTTTAGGAGAACTAGACCACCAACTTACACCATGCACCAGAATAAACTCAAGGTGGATAAAGATTTAAACTGCATGCCACCATAAAAGCCCTAGAGGAAAACATAAGTAGGAAAATCTCAGATATTCCACACAGTGATGTTTTCACCAATATTTCTCCCATGGTGGAGGAAATAAAGGAACAAATAAACAAATGGGACAACATCAAATTGAAAACTTTCTGCTCAGCTAAAGAAAACATCAGCAAAAAAGAAAAAAGAAAAAAGAAAAAAAGAAAGAAATAAAACATCAGCAAAATGGCAGCAAAATGAAAAGGGAACCAACCATATGGGAAAGCATATGGGTCTGATCTCTAAAAATTATAATGAAATTATATGACTCAAAACCAGGGAGACAGACAACCCAATTTTTAAAAATGGACAAAAGAGCCATGGCTGGTGTGGCTCAGTGGATTGAGTGCTAACCTGTGAACCCAAGGGTCACCAGTTTGATTCCTAGTCAAGACATATACCTAGGTTGCATTCCATGTCCCCAACCAATTCCCCAGCTGGAAGAATGGAAAAGGCAACCATACATTAATGCTTCTCTCTCTCTTCCCTCTCTTCCTCTTTCTCTAAAGATAATAAAATTTTAAAAATTAAAATTAAATAAATGGACAAAGGACCTGAATAGTCACTTCTCCCAAGAGGACATACTAAGGGCCCATAGGCATATAAAGGAATACTCAAAATCACTAGCCATCAGAGAGATGCAAATTAAAACCACAATGAGATACCACTTCATACCTGTCAGATTGGCCATCATCGATAATTAACAACAAGTGCTGGAGAGGATGTGGAGAAAAGGGAACCCTCATGCACTCTTGGTAGGAATGCAGACTGGTACAGCCACTATGGAAAACAGTATGGAATTTCCTCAAAAAACTAAAACTAGAGTTGCCTTATTACCCAGTGATTCCACTGCTAGGATTACACCCAAAGACTCCTAAAACACCACTTCAGAAGAATCTGTGCACTCCTATGTTCATAGCAATGCTACTTACACTAGTCAAGTGCTGGAAACAGCCCAAGTGCTCATCAGTGGATGAATGGATCAAAAAACTGTAGTACATTTACACAATGGAATATTACACAGCAGAAAGAAAGAGGAACTCCTACCCTCTTCAACAACATGAATGGAACTGGAACGTATGATGCTTTGTGTAATAAACCAGGTGGCAAAAGACAAATACCATATACCATATGATCTCACTTAATACATGAAACTAATGAACAAAAACACAAGCAGAGGAGAATCACAGACTTGGAAAAAAAGGAGCAGAATGACGGTGACAGAGGAAAGGAGGGAAAGGGGAGAGGAAAAGAAAAGGGGTAGGGTTTAGTCAAGGAGTTAAAGTAAAAAGCATATGGACATGGATAACAAGGTGGGTATTGACTGTGGGAGAGGGGATGGTAAGCATGGGGCAGGGGAGAGCAATGGGGGAAAAATGAAACAATTATCATCAACAGCAATAAACAAAACAAAATAAATTATTTAAAAAGAAATGCCTATATACACATGCTCAACTAGTATTTGTTCAGTGAAGTAATGAAGAAATTAATTAATATACTTGCTTAAGAGTTGTTTGTGGGGAGTGAGTAATCCCCTGTAAAAGGAGAAGCATGTTTGATTAAGAATTGAGCATTAGAGCAGGGGTTGGAAATTTTTCTTCAAAGGGTCAAATAAACATTGTAGTCTTTGGAGGTCACATATGGTCTTGATCTCATATTCTTCTTTATTTTTGTTTATAATCCTTTAAAATATATAAAATCCATTGTTAGCTTGTGGGTCATACAAAAAAAGACATGGACCATAGTTTGTTAGCCTCTGTGTTAGACAATACCTACAGGTAGAAACAATAGTCTGTGAAGAAAATAAATGTAACCCAGATATCAGCAGAACCCTGTCTACACTCTGCTCCTTGCCCTCACTCATAAAATCTCAACAAAATTTGACTTTATCTCGATTTTCCGTTATTTCAGAACCTTTCCTTAGTTGTCAGCAAATTTTGTTGTCTTTAGCTATGGCCTTTGGTATGTGATTGGTTTTATTGCATATCAACGTGAAATTTAATCAGCTTATACCACACACACACACACATACACATATCCAATCAAAATAAGCATTTTATGGGTTTATTGAACTTGGCTTATTGAAAAGTTTCACATCAAGCACCATTCAGCTTCTCTGCATTCCTCTCTTTTCCCTGTGACAAATTAATTCCTTTTAAGGTCTTATACAAATGAAGTTGTTTTATTAATCTTTCTGAAACCATGACTCTCAGGGAGTTGCCAACTCCAAACATGTGTATCAATATGCTTTTACCAACAGATGTAGTTTACTTCTAACAAAGAACCATAATAATTAGGATAATAATAATATAGCAGCTGATATATAAGGCTTACCATGGGACAGAAACAGTTTTAAGTACTTTAGTCTTCATATTAAACCCAACAGATAAATATTATAATCATTATCTCATTTTACAAAACAGGAAATAGAGTCACTAGATATTTAAGTATTTTTCCCATAATTACACATAATCAGTGGAAAGGAAAGTTCCAAGGAATCAGAATGAGAGCAACCAATGCTGTCACAGGTGAAGAGGCACAGAAGAAGGATGAAATCTGAAAACCATTGCTTATATGTGGTTAGAAAGTTAAAATTAGTAAATTAAGAACCACTTCAGTTTTGTTTGCTTGTTTGTTTCCTTTGTTTACTTCTTAGACACAGACAACAGTAAGGTGATTACCAGAGGGAAGGGGGTGGGGGAGGTAGAAAAGAGTAAAGGGGGAATAAATGGTGATGGAAGGAAACTTGACTTGGGGTGATGAACACACAATACAATACATAGATGATATGTACAGAATTGTATACCTGAAACCTATATAATTTTATTAACCAATATCATCCAAACATTGATAGCTTCAATAAAAATTTAAAAATAAGTCAAGTAGTTAAAAGAATCACTTCAGTTAGATAGTGGGGTAGAAGCAATATTGTAAGGCATAAAATAAGAATGGCTGGTTATAGACCACTTATACTTAGCTGTCCAGAATTTCTTCTTTATTTAATCCTACATAGTTGTGATAATTAAATCTATTCTTTTACACAGTTTTTTATGTAGTGTTATTCCATTGGCCTTATAAAAGTTATTTTATATTGTTACTAACTCTTCTTACTATTGAATTTTCTAAGATGTGCCACAGATTGTCTTACCTACAAACCAGGGTCCAGGACCTGCTGAGGAAAAGAGTCATACATTGGGTCCATCAACAGCCCAACTTCAAAGTTTCTTTTCATTAACCATCCATTGACACCACACAGCCTTCAACTGTCTGAATTGTGCTTGGCAACAACATGAAGATCATTTGAGTAAGATGTGTGGAAACAAATACTTTCTTTTTAATTGAGATTAAAAAACAACATAAAATTTAATACTTTTTGTGTTGTTAATTTTGTACTGTTCAATAGTATTAAATACATTCACATTGTTTTGCAATAATAGATACTTTTTATGTGGACTGATAATACTTTCTGTGAAGTTGTGAGGACCTCATTTATTTCCAAGCTTATCCTACAGGTTGCAAGAAACACGAAAATAATTAAAGCAACAATAAAATATCATCCCAGCTAGGAAATGTGAACACTTCCCTGCTCCAGCCCTACTCTATTACCTTGTCTCATTTAAGAAAAAATAGGAAAGAAAAGAAAACCTCATTGTACAAGGGAGAAATTTACAAAGGCATAGACTGAAAATGCTTCAGCCAGGAACAGGATTAGGTAACAGGGGCAGGGGAAAGCTTTACCCCTGTATATTAGTTTTATAACCCTGCCATAACACAATATCATAAACTTAAAAACACATAAATTTATTTTGATGCCATTCTGGAGGCTAGAAGTCTAAAACAAAGGTATTGGAAGGGCCATGCTCCCTCCAAAGACTTTAGAAAAGAACACCTCCTTGCCTTTTTCAGATTCTGGTGGATGCTGACAATCCTTTGTGTTCCTTGGCCTATGGCAACATCACTTCACTCTGTGTCTCCATCATGACCTGGCCTTCTTCTCTATGTCTCCAAATCGCTTTTTCCTTATAAAGGCATCAATTGTTGGATTTAGGGCCACCCTAATTCAATATGATCTCATCTTATCTTGGTTACCTTCAAAAACCCTATTTCTAAATAAGGTCTTACTCACAGGTACTAGGTGTTAGGATTTCAACATATCTTTTTGGGGCATAAAGTTCAAACCACAACACCCTAAAAAGGGGCAAAAACAATTGTGAAGGCTACACTCCCAAGGCATAGACCCACTGTATAATCCAAAGACTGAAACTTAATCCAAAAGTAGAGGATGTTTTCTTCCCCCCAACACACTACAACCACCTAATAAGACTTCAGTTAAAATAAAAGTGGATTACAGCTGAGAGAGCTGCAAGAAACAGACTGTCTCTGAGATGAAACACAAAGGGAAGGTTAAGACCAAGAGGAAAGACAAAAATAAAATTACTAGAGAAATTTCCTGCCTCTAGTACTCATAGGAACAAACATCAGACACAACCCATATTGATTCTGATAAATATTCACACTAAAGTGTTATTTACCTCAGTATCTACTGTTCTATACAACCTGTTTGGCCTTCAACAACAAAATTTTAAAATATACTAAAAGGCAAGAAACAACACAAAGAAGAGACAAAGCACTGTCAAAACCAGACTCACATATGACACAGGTGTTGAAATTATCAGTCAGGAAACTTAAAAAATCTGTAATTAGACAAAACGAAAAATCAGATGGAAAATATAAGAAAGAATCAAAGGGAATCTGTCTTTTTCTGACCCTTCACTCTTTTTCTGGTTTGATTCTCTTGCAAACCTCTCTTATTTTCTGTGCAGACACTCCTCCAGTTTCCTTCCAGGAATTTTCTTCTTTTGTCTGCCCCTTAGAAGAAGTTGTCCTTGGTCTCCTTCGTTGTTCTCTGTTTATACTCTCCCTTCATGATCTCACTACATCCATGTGCCCAAGAATTATCCAGATGACTCCCAAATCTATATCTCTAGCCCTGACCTCACTCTTAAAATCCCAATGCAATTTAACCTTCATCTCCATCTGGATATCCCACAGGCATCTCAAATCTCACATACTCCAAACTGAACTCATATTGTCACCAGTACCTGAACCTTCTCCTTCAGCTGTTATCTCCAATAGTTACCTCATCCTGCACTCAAGGAGTCATGCCAGAGCTTTCCTCACCTACCCCCACTAATGCCCTACCCTTTCAGTTGGCTAACTTTTATTTGTTCTTCAAGTTTCTGCCTGGACACAAATTTCTCCATGAACGTGTCCCAAACACAAAAATCTGTGTAAGTTACTCCTGCACATTCCTACAGCAAGTTCAACATCCCTTCCAATAGTACTTATCACAATATAGTGGGTTTTTTGTATAGTTTACTTGTCTTCCATCATCCATTTATTCCCTCTATACCCTCTTCCACCTTCACCCCCACTGCACAATTACTACACTGTTGTCTGTGTCCATGATTTCTTTCTTGTTTCCCCCCACCCTTTTGCTCAAACTCTCTGCCACCCCTAGGCCCCAATCCTGCTCTCTATAACTCTGTCCCTATTTTGCTTATTAGTTCAATTTACTCATTAGATTCCATGTATGAGTGAAATCATTGTCAGGTTCATTATCTGTATCTTCCATCATACTAAATGCAGGAACCTCATCTATATTGCCCAGAGGTATTTCCTTAAAGCCTACCACAGTCCCAGACATATAGTAGGCTCTCAATAAAGATTTGTTGAAGGGATGAATAAGTGAACCACTAAGTCTCCAGCAAGGATCAAGAGTATCAGAAATATGTACCGCATACCTATTATATACCATTTTACTACTGAAACTATTTTTTAAAAATAAATTTGTCCCCTGGCATTATTAACCAATGCCATCATATTAGTAAACTATCTATAATTTATTAAGTTACTGCAGCAGCTTTGTAATTACTATCTCAATCCTCTCTATTTTATTTTCCACACAGCTACCAGAATGATCTTTCTGGAAACAAATCAGGCCATGCCAGTCCAGAGATTATGACTTCAGTAGGCTCACAATAGCCTACAAGGCATTCCAAAACCTGAGCATAGGTTGCCAGAACCTCCACATCTTGGCTTCTGACAGCCTCTCCTCCAACCTCATCAACCACCACTCTCCCATAGGCATCCTACTCTCCAGCCTCAGTAAAATAATTGCAGGTTCCTTAAATGCCTTGGCCTTTCATCAATCTATAGATCCCTTCACATACATATGCACAGTCATGCATGCACACACATACATACTTACATACATACTCACACTTATCCTTGCCCTCAAGCAATTTGCTTGATCCACATCCATGCTTTCAACAGAAGGTTTATGGACCATTAATAATACATTATGACCATTCACCATGAATGTAGCATATAAAAATCCATTAATATAATACATCATATTAATAGAATACAGGGGGTAGGGGACCTCATGACCACCTCATAGATGTATGGGGAAGGAAAGCATTTGACAAAATCCAACACCCTTTCATGAAAATAAACTCAACAAAATAGAAATAGAAGGGAACTTCCTCAACCTGATAAAGAGCATCTATGAAAAACCCACAGCCCTGGCTGATAGCACAATGGATAATGTGCTGGCCTGCAGACCCAAAGGTCACTGGTTTGATTCCCAGCCTGAGCACATAACCAGGTTGCAAGCCAGGTCTCCAGCCAGGTCTGTAGCTGGAGGCAGGTGAAAAAGGCAACCATACATTGATATCTCTCTCCCTCTCTGCCTCTCTCCTTTCCCCTCGCTCTACAAAGAATAAAATAAAATATTTTTTTTAAAAAGAAAAACCCACAGATAACATCATTCATAATGGTGAAAGACTGGGTGCTTTCCCCCTAGCACCAGGAAGGAGACAAGAATGTTTCTTCTTGACACTTCCATGCCACATTATACTCAAAGTCCTAGTCAGGCCAAATAGGCAGGGCAAATAAATAAAAGACATCCCAATTGGAAAGGAACAAGTAGAACTATCACTTCCCAATTTCAATGCTTACTGCAAAGCTATAGCAATCCTCTGCAGTGTGGCACTGGTATAATAATTATAGGTCAATATTTTATAATTTAGAGTCAGAAATAAGCCTCTATATCAATAAACAGTTGATTTTCAATAAGGGTGCCAACACTATTCAATGGATAAATGAAAAATCTCTTCAACAAAGAGTGCTGGGACATCTGGACATCTACAGACATAAGGATGAATATGGACCCCAATCTCACACCACAGACAAATAAAACTCTGATGGGTCACAGACCTAAATGTAAGGACTGAAACTATAAAACTCTTGGGAGTGAAACATAGATGCAAATCCCTATGACCTCGGATTGGGCAACAGTTACAAAACATGAGAGCAAAAATATGGCCACAAAAGACAAAGAAAAAATGATGAATTTTATGCCATCCAAATTAAAAACTTTTGTGCATCAAAAGTTTTTGTAGACTGTCTAGAAAGTGAAAGGACAACCTATAGGTTGGGAGAAACATTTGCAAATCATATATCTGATAACAGTCTATTTTCCAGAATGCATAAAGAACTCTCACAATTCAACAACAGAAAGACAAGCAATCCAGTTGAAGGAAATGGGCAAAGGATTTGAAAGTACATCTGCTTCCTCCAAAGCAGATGTACAAATGGCCAAGAGGCAAATGAAAAGATGCTCAACATTATTAGTTAGCCTTTAGGGAAATGCAAATCAAAACCATGAGATATCACTTCACACCCACTAGGGTGGCTGTTATAAGCACAACAAAAGGAAAAGAACAACTTTTGGTGAGGATGTGGAGAAATTAGGACCTTCATACCCTACTGTTGGGAGTGCAAAATGGTACACCCACTGTGGAAATCAGTTGGGCAGTCCCTCAGTAAGTTAGACATAGAATTACCATATGGCCTGGCAATTCCACTTCTAGATATATACCCAGAAGAACTGAAAACAGGTGTTCAAACAGAACCCTGTACAAGAATGTTTACTGCAGCACTAGTCACAACTGCCAGAAGGTGAAAATTACCCAAATGTCTATCAACTGATGAATGGATGCACAACGTTTTCCATCCATACAATAGAATGTTCCTCAAATGTTGATGCATGCTATCATGTGAGTGAAACATAATAAGAACATTATGCTAAGTGAAAGCAGCCAGACACAAAAGACCACCTATTTATAGTATGATTGCATCTCTAGAAGTCCCTAGAGTAAGCAAACCTTTATGGATAGGAAACAGGTTCATGGTTGCCTATGGTCTAAGGGAGGAGAGGAGAAGGTTGTTGGCTAGGGAAAGAGATGGGGGCAGTGGAGGATGGCTGCCTGATGGGTGCAGAGGTTTCTTTCTGGAGTGGTTCCAACATTTTAGAAGTAGACAGTTGTGATGGCCATCCAACACCACTACTATATACCTTGTGCCACTGCATCATACATTTGTTGTTTTTTCTGTACAATGTTCTTGTCCAGTGGAATGTGAGAGTTCCCTCAAAGAGAGGGTCCAGTGAGCAGGGTGAGCAGGGTGAGCAGGGTGCTTCCAGTAGCATTCTGTCTTTGCAGGCCCAGGCCTACAGGGGCCGATGGGAAAACAATGACATCATGGGACTTATGTGTCACATGGCCTGTGCCTCCATTGATGAGGAGACTGGTTCGTGGTTGCTAGGATATGGAGTAGGGGCCAGTGTAACTAACAGCTGTCTAGAGAGTTTGGGACCAACTGGCGAATCTCACCTTACCTCATCTTAACTGCACCTTACTGCATCTTACTGCACCAAACCACATTGCACCACCCCACAGCTCGATGCACAGTCAGACAATGTGCATCTAATGCCCAGCATGCTGGGGCAAAGCAACCATAGAGGGCCATCTGGTCATGGTCACCAGAGGCAGAGCCTCAGTCACACTGCCAGAGCTGGGCTAGTTTTCTCAGTCAGCCACATGGAGCACCTCCTACAGGAGGGCCACTATGGCCAGCGCCTCAGTTCATCTGCACTAGTGTTCCTGGCAGCCATCATCCATTACCAGACCTCAACAATCCTGGAGCTGGCAGCTGAAGTAACCCAGAAAAGGGGCTGCAGGAGCATCACCCCAGAGCTCGTGGACATGGCCATCCACAACTTCCTTCTCAGCTGCTTCCTTGGGACTATCACCATTTCCCAAGAGGCCCCAGTGTGGGAGGAGCTGCTCAACATAACATGGGTTCCTGGGGCCTCAACCCTATGGTCCAAGCAGCCTGGGCCAGTCTGGTGCCTTGGGCAAAGTAATTGAAAATAAGTGTTTAAAGAAACCCATGTACCTGCTTTCATCACTTTGTGTGGGTGGTGGTTGTGGGACATAACTCATTGGAGGAATGGAGGTGGGGGTGGTGTCTGCCAAGGGGTGAGGGTGGAGTCAGGAATGACAAGAGAGGAATGGCCACTCATGGTGATGATGCAGGGGATGCCCATGGGTGGGAGAGGCTGGCTGAGATAGGTGTAGGGTTGGGGGATGGAAGACTCCTCCATTGCCGGTGATCAAGTCAGAACCCATCAAAGTCCCCCTAAAGATGGTGTTCATTGGGGTGGAGTGCAAGATCATAACTAGGGCATCATGGTAGTGTGAATCTGCACCAGGGTTCCCTTTTCCCCACATTCAAAACAACAACACTTGTTCATTGATTTGTTGATGATTGCCATTCTGACAGGTGTAAGGTGGTATCTTATTGTGGTTTTAATTTGCATGTCTCTGATGGCTAGCGATGTTGAGGATTCTTTCATATGCCTTTGAGCTCTTTGTATGTCTTCCTCAGTGAGTTGTCTGTCCAGGTATTTTGCCCATTTTTTCATTGGGGTGTCTGTCTCCCTGGTGTTGAGTCCCATTAGTTCTTTATATATTTAGGAGATCAAACCATTGTCTGAGATATCATTGGCAATTATGTTTTACCATACAGTTGGTTCCCGTTGAATTTTGCTGGTGTTTTCTTTAGCTAAACAGAAGATATTCAATTTGATATAGTCCCTTTAGTTGATTTGTTCTTTGATTTCCTTTGCCCTTGGTGAAGTATCAGTAAACACATTTTGGTGTAGGATATAAAAAAGTTTACTTCCTATATTTCTCTCCAGGACCATTATGGTGGCACGGCTTAGGTTTAAATCCTTTATCCATCTTGAGTTTATTCTCGTGTATGGTGTAAGTTGGTGGTCTAGTTTTATCTTTTTGCATGTTGCTGTCCAGTTCTCCCACCACTTGTTGAAGAGACTGTTTTTACTCCATTTTATGGTCCTTCCCCCTTTCTGGAATATTAATTGACCATAGAGTCCTGGTTAATTTCTGGGCTCTCTGTTCTGTTCCATTGATCTGTATGTCTATTCTTATGCCAGTAACAGGCTGTTTTGATGACAGTAGCCTTGTAGTATTGTTTGAAGTCCAGTATTGTGATTCCTACTACCTTGGTCTTCCTTCTCAAGATTGGTGTGGATATTCGTGGACGTTTTTGGCTCCATATAAATTTTCGAAGTATTTTTTCTATTTCTGTGAAGTCTGTCATTGGTATTTTAATTGGGATTGCATTGAACATGTAGATTGCTTTGGGTAGTATGGACATTTTAATGATGTTAATTCTTCCCATCCATGAACATGGTATATGCTTTCATTTATTTGTATCTTCCTTCATTTCCTTCTTCATTGTTCTGTAGTTTCCTGAGTACAGGTCTTTTACCTCCTTAGTTAAGTTTATTCTTAGGTACTTTATTTTTCTTGTTGCTATGGTAAATGGGATTTGTTTTTCCGCTTCTATTTCTGTTGTTTCATTATTGGTATACAAAAATGCTTTTGATTTCTGGATATTGACTTTACACCCAGCTATTTTACTAAATTTGCTTATTAGGTTGAGTAAGTTTTTGGTGCAGCCCATCAGGTTTTGTATGTACACTATCATATCATCTACAAATAATGACAGTTTGACTTCCTCCTTTCCAATTTGGATACTTTGATTCCTTTTTCTTCTCTGATGGCTATGGCTAGAATTTGCAAAACGATGTTGACCAGAAGTGGAGAAAGTGGACAGCCTTGTCTCATTCCTGATCTTAGGGGGAAAGCTTTCAGTTTTTGTCCATTAAGTATGATGTTGGCTTCAGGTTTCTCATAGATGGCCTTTATGATGTTGAGGTATGCTCCCTCTATTCCCATTTTGCTGAGTGTTTTTATCATAAATGGTTGCCGTACTTTATGAAATGTTTTTTCAGCATCTATTGATAGGATCATATGGTTTTTATCTTTCAATTTGTTGATGTGGTGTATTACATTGATTGATTTACGAATGTTGTATCATCCTTGCATCCCTGGGATGAAACCCATTTGAACATGGTGTATGATCTTTGTAACATACTGCTGGATCCGGTTGGCCAATATTTTGTTGAGAATTTTAGCATCTATGTTCATCAGAGATATTGGCCTGTAGCTTTCTTTCTTAGTTGTGTCTTGCCCTGGTTTTGGGATTAGAATAATATTGGGCTCATAGAAAGAGTTTGGGAGTCTTCCCTCTTCCTGAATTTTTTGGTATAGTTTGAGGAGGATAGGAGTTAGTTCTTTTTTAAATGTTTGGTAAAATTCCCCTGTGTAGCCATCTGGTCCAGGGTTTTGTGCTTTGGGAGATTTTGGATTACTTCTTTAATTTCACTAGTAGTCATTGACTTATTCAGGCTTTCTGCTTCTTCTGGGTTCAGTTTTGGTAGATTGTACATTTCCAGAAATGTGTCCATTTCATCTTGGTTGTCATATTTTTTGTCATATAGTTGTTTGTAGTAATTTCTTACAATCTTTTGTATTTCTGAGGTATCAGTTGTGATTTCTCCTTTGTCAGTTCTGATTCTGTTTATTTGGGTCCTCTCGTTTTCTTTTCTTTGAGGTAAAATGAGACTTTTATTAATTTCATTTCAAGGGATCTGTGTTTACTGTATACAGGCAACAAAAGTTAAAGAGTAACACTCATATCAGGCACATCACTATGTAGTAATTAAAACCAATATATATCACAAACAAGCATAGTTTTGGTTTCTGACTAAAGAAATCCCTTAGGTCAGACAGTCAGTCATTGCTTTCTCTGGACAATTCCCTTTTGCTGTAAACTACAGAGAATTAGGTGCTTTCTATACAGATTTAGCCCTAAAAATTTATCTCTAAAAGGGATTGTGTAGAAGACTGTACAGAATATTGTCTGGCATCTTTCTATAACTTTCCCTGCTTTATATCTGAACTGATCTCTTGAACTTATTAAAATTTTGCTATGATAGCAATTGTAATAACCAGTTATGTTTAATGAAACTATCAAAAAATGTATCAATAGTCTTAATTTTTCCCCCCATTCATTCCTCATGGAAAAAGAAAAACACAAATCTAAAAACTACAGCAGGACAAGGAAGCCCATAGAAACCTAGATTTTTTGCTACATTTTAGAAGGAAATCAAATCTCATGAGTCTTATTCTCTGGCTTTGACCTGATTGTCAGTTGGGATGGGCTTGCCCAAGTGATGGCCCACAGAGAGGCCAAATTTCTTATTTTTCTGTTCTTCCTAGACTTCCTTTTTCATTAAGAATCCTGCCTGGAAGTTGAGGTCAAAGAAACTACTTGGAGCAAAATACAGTGGAGTTTCATCCCAAATATTCTCCAGGCATTTCTTCCATCCTTCCAGGACCTGAATTCGGGCATCTGTGGGGATGTGCCCAATGCTATATATCAGTTGAGGTTCTAAGACCTGGAAGTCACAGAAATGCAGAGTGCCACTCTGAATTGACCAGAGTATGATCTTCATATCTCCGTGGATCCCCTGTAGAGAGTACATGGAGTCACTGCCACCAGTGGTGATAGAAAGCACTGTCTTCTTATTCTGGAAAGGTCCCTTGTCATACATGGCAGCATATGTATAAGCAAACCCCTCCATGAGTACCTGTTCAAACCAGCCCTTCAGGATGGCAGGGACTCCAAACCACTGCAGAGGGAACTGAAAAATCACAAGGTCTGCAGCTTCCAGCTTCTTTTGATCAGCCACAATATCTGGGCTCAGGCGGTCTTCCTTATATGCTAGAGCAGACTCAAAGGATACTGAAAGTTCTCGGGGTCCATCAGTTTACCTGTGATGTCCTTTTTGGAGATGACGGGATTGAAGTTCATGGCATACAGGTCTGACACAGTGACCTCCCATCCTTCAAAGCCTCCTCAGCAGCTTCCTTCATGGCATAGTTGAAGGACATCCGCTGGACATGAGCCAGTACAATCAGTGCTTTTCTGGAAGACATGGCTCTGCACGGGGTGTTGGATTGCTGGGTTGCTGGGTTGCTTGTTGCTGCTACCTCGGATAAGGGTTTTGAGGTTTAAGGTCTCTCTCTTTTTCTTGATGAGTCTGGATAAAGGCTTGTCGATTTTGTTTATTTTTTCAAAGAACCAGCTCCTGGACATGTTGATTCTTCGAATTGTAGTTTGAATCTCTGAGTTACTTAGTTCTGCTCTGATCTTGATGATTTCCTTCCTTCTACTTGCTCTGGGCTTTGTTTGTTGTTGCTCCTCTAGGTCTTGCAGCTTTGTGGTTAGGCTGTTTTTATAAACTTCTTGTAACCTTTTTAGGAAGGCCTGTATTGCTATAAATTTCCCCCTGAGAACTGCTTTTGCTGTATCCCATAGGGTTTGGACTGTTGTGTGTTCTTTGTCATTTGTTTCCAAGAAATTTTTGATTTCATCTTTGATCTCATTGTTAACCCCTTCATTGCTTAAAAGCATGTTATTCAGTCTCCAGGAGTTAGAGAATTTTGGGGTTTTTCCCTTGAGATTGGTTTCTAGTTTCAAGCCATTGTGATCTGAGAAAATACTTTGTATGATTTCAATTTTCCTGTATTTGTGGAGACTTGTCTTGTGACATACCAAGTGGTCTATCATAGAGAATGATCCATGTGCATTTTAAAGAATGTGTATTTTGCTTCTTTGGGGTAAAAGACTCTGTATACATCAGTTAGGTCCATTTCCTCTAGAGTGTTGTTCAATGCCACAACATCTCTGGGGATTTTTTGTTTGGAAGATCTGTCCATTGTTGATAGTGGGGTATTAAAATCCCTTACTATTAGTGTGTTGCTGTCTATGTCTTTCTTAAAGTCTTCCAAGATTTTCCTTATATATTTCGGAGCTCCTATGTTGGGTGCGTATATGTTTATCAGAGTTATTT
>PVIW01014644.1:0-22557 GCA_004026585.1 Noctilio leporinus
GAAACTTTTCAATTTGATATAGTCCCATTTGTTGATTCGTTCTTTGATTTCCTTTGCCCTTGGTGAAGTATCAGTAAACATATTTTTGCGTAGGATATCTGAAAGTTTACTGCCTATATTTTTCTCCAGGACCTTTATGGTGGCACTGCTTATGTTTAAATCCTTTATCCATCTTGAGTTTATTTTGGTGTATGGTGTATAAACTAACTTCTGAAAGTTGAATTGCATAATACAAGACTTCCAAAAAGATATACTAAAGAACGCTAATCCTGCAAAGTACTCTAGAAAATAGTTGGTCCTATGGCTAAATAAATTTGCAAAATACTGTATCCCATAAACCCGTCTTGTAGATTCATAATGTGTATTAGTATATTAAAGGGTTTGAGAAGTCCTGCCTTAAAAGCAACCTTTTAATCTTTGTCTAATCCAGAATCTCTCATTTATTTGACCATCTAAATGTTTTCTGTAGTAAAACCTATTATCATCCCATAAAATCATGTTCCTTGCAACAAACGTAATCACTGTATTCACCCAGAATAGTGATCATAATGGTGGAGGTTCCTTAAATATAGAAAGTTCATGGAAGATTTATTTTGTATTTCTAAAGTAAGTACCACTTTCCTCACCTTTGGGTGGAGCCAGCTTTGGTTAATGCCCATTGAAAGAAATAGAAGAGTTCTGTTCTACCATGCCAGAAAACCATAGTTTTCCTAAGTCTTGTTCTTACATGGCATAAGAACTTATAATATGGTAACTGAAAATCAAATTCTTTTAAGCAAGCAACAAAATCCCCACCATTTACTAGAGGCAAAGATCACTTCATCTGGCAGGAGGCAGGTTGGTGCCACTTTCTTGAAGAAGGATTTAGCCCTTCTGCACAGTGTTCAAGAACCCAAATATATTAAGAAAATAATGGAAATAAAGCATGGAAAATAGTTAAAGGGCGTAAGAAGTAAAACTGCAGTCAGTGTGGGTATGGGTGATCTGGTAATCAATAGGGAACATGCTTGTTTTTATATCTCAGTAATCAATATAAGAATACTAACAATGCTAATAAAAATATCAATAAAGTAAAACCTCTTCTTTCTGGAGACCAACACTCCAGAATGTTCAGCATTTTGGATAGTTCTTAATCAAGAAAGAGTTTTCTTTTAATAAACTAGTCTTTTGCAGGCAAAAAATTGGCCTCCAAAAAAAAAAAAATTGGCCTCCAGTTAATTATCTTGCATACTCTAACCATTGTAATTGCCTTATTGAAGGAAAACAATATGCTAATTGTGTTACCATTTAAAAGGAATTGACCTTTTTCAATAAAATCCAAGTGGCAAATGAATACACAATTCAGAGAAGAACTTAGGAGAGAGCAATGGAGATAAAACAAGGATTATGACAACAGCAGAAATCAGCAGTAACTATGAGAATGGCAGGAAGCTGATGCACAAAGAAATAAAATGGAAGCAGATGAGGTGGCTTTAAAATTGGGGAGAGAGTGCTCGCTTTGGCAGCACATATACTAAAATTGGAACCATACAGAGAAGATTAGCATGGCCCCTGCACAAGGATGACACGCAAATTCGTGAAGCATTCCATATTTTTTAGCCCTGGCAAAAAAATAAAAATTGGGGAGAGATTCCTCAATATGTTAAACAAAGAATTATCATATGATGCAGAAATTCCACTCCTCGGTATTATACCCCAAATAAATTAAAATATATGCCACATAAAAATTTGTATATAAAAATCTGTACTTGTTCATAGCAGTATTATTCATAAAAAACAAAAAATGGAAACAACACAAATGCCCATCTACTAATGAATGGATAAACAAAATGTGGTATATCAATGAATGGAATATTATTCAGCCACAAAAAGGAATGAATGTAGCAATACATGCTACATTGTGGATAAATCTTGAAAACATGATAAATAAAAGAAGACACATACAAAAGGCCATGTATTACATAATTTCATTTATATGAAATTTGCAGAATATTAAAATCCATAAAACAGAAAGCAGATTAATGGTCATCAGGGCCTGGAAGATAATGGGGAATGATTATTTAATGACATAGGGTTTCCCTTGGCAGTAGTGCCTCTCTTGCCAAAACCACACTGTTACTGCCCATATTAAAACTATTTCATAGAGCTAAACATTTTCACACCTAGCCTAAATGGAACACTGTGGATTAGGTCTCTGGTAAGAGAGAAAATAAGATAGTTTGCTGATATTCTAACAGCTCTTTAACGACCTAAGAATATTGGAATAATTCTAAGGGAACTCAAATGTATGAATTCTGAATAGCAAATTCTTAATGGAATGACCATTAAAAAGTTTTTAGATAATATGATTTAGGCTCCTGGTCATTATAAAAGTATTCTTTTGGTGATAAAATTATATATTAAAAAAATAGAGACTTCTGGCCTAGATGCAAATGTACATAGACATGCTGCATCTCCCTGCACAACTAAGAAGGAATGCAACTACCTCAAAACTAGAGACAACCAGAAATTCCAGCAAATCAAGCTGCACGGGAGTCCAACAAAGATATAAAGAAGAAATTCTCATCCAGACAGGTAGGAGGGGAGGAGTTGGGATAGAGAGGATACAGTTTAGTGGGGAGGGGGCTGCGGCAGGATAGAAGCTGTAGCCAGCCAGTGGAAAGTGCAGTCACACATTAGAAAAGAAATAGGGACACCTGGGGAGCTATCCCAGCATGAGACCATACCATACAGCTCCTGGTTCCAGTGCCAGTGGGAGGAAATAAAACCATATTACATCTGACTGTGAAAACCAGTGGAGGTTGGGGTGGAGAAAGAAACTGCCAGTCTCCCAGGACAGACCATTTGTTTAGAGGCCCCCAGGGTCCTAGAACATCAGCAGACCCATCCACTTTGGGAATAACTGCCAGGGCAACAGCTAGAGAGGTGCCAGTCCCATATGGGAAGCAGGAGATGTGTTCGGAAAAGGCCTAAGTGCTGAGCAAACAGCATTGTTCCTTCTCAGGCCTCTCCCCCACATATAGCACCACAGCATGGTGAAATGGTTGTCTAGGACAGATAAATACCTAAGGCTCCACCTCACACAATTTAACAGGTGTGACAGCGCTACCTAAGAAATAGAGGCAAACACAGGAGCCTTTCAAGTTGAGGAGACAGAGAAGTATGGCCCAAAAGAGGATACAGATCGAGGTTTCAGTGGGAGAATTAAGCCAAGAGGAGAAAGGCAACCTAACAGAGACAGTTTAAAATACTGGTGATAAAGATGCTCACAGACTTGACAGGTATGCTTGAGTATGGCAAACACAGAAAGGAAGAAGTGAAGGATATGCTAAATGAAATGAAGGAAAATCCACATGAAACCAACAGTGAAGAGAAAGAAACTGGGGTTCAAGTCAATAATTTGAAACCCAAAGAAGAAATAGTCAACCAGAACACAATAAAGAAAGAAGAATTGAAAAAAATGAGGAGGGGCCTAGGAATCTCTGGGTTGACTTTAAATGTACCAATATCCAAATCACAGGGGTGCCAGAAGGAGAAGAGAAGAGCAAGAAATTGAAAGCTTGTGTGAAAAAATAATGAAGGAAAACTTCCCAAATGTGGTGAATAAAACAGCCATACAAGTCCAGGAAGCACAGAGAGTCCCAAATAAGCTAGAGCCAAAGAGGACCACACCAAGATATATCATACTTACAATGCCAAAGATTAAAGATAGAGAATCTTAAAAGCAGCAAGAGAGAAGAAAAGAGTTGCCTACAAAGGGGTTCCTATAATACTATCAGCTTATGTCTCAAAATAAACTTTGCATGCAGGAAGGGATGGGCAAGAAGTATTTAACGTGATGAAAAGCAAGGACCTACAACCAAGATTACTCTATCCAGTAAAGCTATCACTCAGAATGGAATGGCAGGTATAGTACTTCCCAGACAAGGTAAAGCTAAAGAAGTTCATCATCACCAAGTCATTTGTTATATGAAATGTTAAAGGGACTTATTTAAGAAAAAGAAGGTTAAAATTATGAACATTAAAATGACTACAAACTCACAACTATCAACAACAGAACCTAAAAAATTAAAAATAAAAACTAAGCAACCAATCAGAATAAGATCAGAATGATAGGTATGGGGATCATATGGAGGGTCATCATCTGGAAGGAGTAAGAGGGAGAAATGGGGAAATAGAGCAGGGATTAGGAAACATAATTGGTGGGTACGAGACAGACAGGGGGATGTTAAGAATAAAATAGGAAAGGGTGAGATCAGGGAACTTATATGCACAAAACATGGACATGAACTAAGGGAGGTGGGATTGCAGGAGGGAAGTGGGGTCCTGGGTGAAGGAAAAAGCAATTGGGACAACAGTAACAGCATAATCAATAAAATACTTAAAAAGAGAGAGAGAAGTCATAGTCTTTCTCTTTTCCTCTCACCTTTACCACTTCACTCCTCCAAAAGAGAAGATATGGCATTTCATTTCTACAAACCTCCTATTACTAAGGACTAGAGAGAATCCTGCTTAGAGATTGACATGGATTTCATGAACAACCCTTCTGACTTCTGTGTAGTCTTGACTTTTCCATCAAGTATCAGCTTACCTCAATGTAGCACCAGCTGTTCTGGGCCCAGTAGAGCTAGTATGTGATCGAGACTTACCTCTGCCATGGAAACTTAGGGAAGCATTGAGGAAAAAAAAAAAACATTTTCATTTCCTCTCCATGGGAATCAGTATAGATCTCTCTTGTAATTCTGGAAAATCAGTCTGCATAGTCTGATTTACATGGTTCAGCAGGAGATCTAGAAGGCAACCTTAAATGCAGGTGTGAACCTTGGAAATTGCAGGAGTGGGTAGTTTAGAAAGCAAGACCCATGGTAAACACAGAAACAGATAGGGAGGGTGGTCCCTCAGTCCTTTCTAATTGGAGATGAGCTATAGTCACACCTAGTAGGAGTTATCAATTAAGTTTATGACTACCCAGGTGAATGCTCCCTGAAGTTGATACTGCTATGGGATAATGTGTAAAATCAAAGCCATGGGTATAGTTTCCTTGTTTGTTTTCTCTTTTTCATATAGAACTTATTCATTATCTTAGCTTTAAATATTCTAAGTCAGAACATTTTCATCACAGTGCCTTGCATCAAGTTAGGACTGAAAACTAGATCTCTTTCCTTTCAACAAACATTCCTGTGGCCCTAAAAGGCATGAACTTCCTCATGCCTAATGATCGCTGGGGTGAAAGGAATACAGAGGAGTCATCATTGCCCTGTTCCCAAGCAGAACTGTGCCAACTCTATCTCACAAAGGTGGGTACCTTTTGATTTTCATAAATATGCAGCGAAGAGAATAAAATTATCCTTAGTCATTTATGCTGGAATTTTACAATCACTGTGCCCTAAAGTTCTTCCTTTTATTAAACTCCATTTTTCTCTGTTATAGTTTAAACCCATTTAACCTTGTTTTATCTTCAATAGAAAGAAACAATAGCTGGTTTGTATTTCAGTTCAATATGACAGAGAGAACACATGAGAAAAGTCCTTGGTTTTTTTTCCCAAAAGATAGTGAGAACTAAAATGTAAAGTTAAAGCCCTGGCTGGTGGCTCAGTGGATAAGGCGCCAGCCTGTGAACCCAAAGGTCACTGGTTCAATTCCCAGCCAGGGCACAGGTTGCAAGCCAGGTCTCCAGCCAGGTCCATAGCTGGAGGCAGGTGAAAGGCAACCTTACACTGATGTCTCTCTCTGTCTCTCTCCCTTCTCCTCTCTCTACAAATAATAAATAAATTTTTAATGTAAAGTTAAATATAAATAAACAAACTCTAAACCTTCAAAATCATAATCAGAAAAGAACAAAGATTCTTGTGGAGTAAAATATAGAAGGAAAGAAAGTAAATCAATAACAGGGGCCAAAGCCATATGGTCCATTGACAGCTGGTACTGGATACAGACAGTTGGGGCTGGATAGTTGAGTTCAGTGAACTACAAGGCTTGAAACAACAATCCCTCTGGGAAAGAAAGCAGGAGAAAACCACCATACATGATGAGCTCTTAAACAAAACTTTTAGAAAGCAAGGGGAAATTCAGACCTAAGCAAAACTTTCAAGAAATCCAGCAAAAGTGAGAATGCAAACATGAAAAATTATAGAAATTTGAACAATCTGAAATACATAGTTAAAATATTTAAATGCCTTTAAGAAACAAGAGAATAAGATCACAAGAAACAATGCCAGGGGGTTATAAAACAACATTTAAATATTTTAAAATATAATTAAAAATATCTGGGAAAAATAGAGCTATTGAAAATTAAAACAAATAAAACTCAATAATTGGCCTAAATAATAGGTATGAAAATGTCGGAGAAAGAACTGAAGTAATGTATCACAGGAAATATACCAAGATGGAAAATATAAAGGAGAGATTAGAACACACAGAGGGTAAATTAAATGAACTGCAACAACATACACCAAAGATAACTTTAAGAATGAGAAAACATATAGAAGTGGAAGAAGTAATTTTTACAAAATGAATGACTTCAAAATAAAGAGAAACATGAGTCCATTTGCTGAAAATTTCATGTGCTGATCAAACTAAATACAAATAAAATACACATCTATAGCACCTCACTGTGTGCACCAAAAAGGAGAGAAAATCTCAAAGTCTAGTAGAAAACACGTTACCTACAAAAGAGCTAAAACCAAACAGCAGACCTCTTATCCACAAAGGAAGTCAACAAGCCATTTATTAATATCTGCAAAGTGCTGAGGGAAAATAAACATTCAACTATAATTTTACACCCAAATTATCATTCAAGAATGGGAGCAAAATAAAGACACTTTTGCATGTAAGAATTATGGAACTTTAGTACCACTACCCACAGAAAGAACTGTTAAAAATATTATACTTAACAAGAAAAATAAGAAACTCACAAGGAAGTGACCTGAAAGAATAAGAAAAGAAAAAAAAAAAATGAACAGCTGGTTTCAACACTCAATAAAATGGGCTTTTTGTCTTCAAGACAATGTGTTTATTTCTCTCTATTTTCTCTTTTCTGTTATTTATGATCTTATTTTTTTAATACTTTATTTTTTCTTAAAATAATTGCTAAGGTTATACTTTCTCCTCTCAATAATTGCTTCCTGTTCAATAGTTGGGGTAAATACCATCCATACTCTACTCTATGCTCTTCTGTCCTATGTTCTGTGTCTACCTCATGCTTCAACCTCTTTTCCAGGAAAGAAAAATCTCTACATTCCAGTTTAGATAAATTCCTATAATTTTAGACTACTCTTGGAGGCTTCTAGGAGGGGGAAAAACAGCTTTTACAATGCTATATGACAATCAACCTGGCAGATTTTTAAAATGTTCTCCATATTATCCTCTTTATCAGAAATTTCACTCCAGTCTACCCAAACCTTCTCCCATACCACACCTCAATAATACAGTTAAAGTAGAGTAGAAGAAGCAAATAAACACATAAAAAATAGTAGTTCATTTAGGGATTGATTCCTAAAAACAAGTTTTAGGTTTTTCACATGTTGAGTCAGTCTCTTACTTCTTGGAGCATAATACACTGTCATCACCAACATTCAGAAATGATAGTCCTGCCTGGTGGCACAGTGGATAAGGCGCCAGCCTGTGAACTCAAAGGTCGCTGGTTCAATTCCCAGTCAGGTTGCAAGCCAGGTCTCTAACCAGGTCCTTAGCTAGAGGCAGGTGAAAGGAAGCCATACATTGATGTTTCCCTCCCTCTATGCCCCTCTCCCTTACCTTCTCTCTAAAAATAATAAATAAAATCTTAAAAAAAGAAATGATAAACTTGTGATGTGGCATGATTTTTCCATCTGGAAAAGAATCCTTTGTGTTCATCAGAGTACATTTACTGATGCCTCTACTCTATAAGGTGGCAACAGAGAGAGTTGGGAATTTCTTTTCTATTAAACAAACTCATTCCTGCAACATTTCAGTTAACTGAGTTTTCACTGAACCTCATTCCTAACCCCATTCCTATAGTTTTTGCCCTAACACTTCTGGTTTCTCTTATAAATTCACTCTTTACTATTTAGAAAAGTACCATCTATGACCTAGACTAGTGGTTCTTTGCACTTTTATGGTTATGGCCAGCCCTCTTAGGAATATCAAAAAAAGTGATGGATCTTCTCTAAAGAAATTTACATGTATATGTAGTTACACCAAAAAACTGCTATTTAAAAAGGTTCCCTGATCCCATAAACCTCATCCACAAGTCCCGACTGCAGAACCTTCTTCCTAGAGGGAGCCAAAAAAAAAAAAAAAAAAATGACTTAGAGGACTATAAAGCTTCTACTTCTCAGATCCCAAGATTGTCACTTAGCTTTTCCTAGGACTTCTGTTGGCCCCACAAACATTTTCTGAATCATTGCACACACACACGCCTCTGGTGTGGGAGCCAAGCCCCAGTCAGATGTGAACAAAGTGTCATTGAGGGAGCCCCTGCTTCAGACAAACACCCTAGCCACAAACCATGAAAGTAGACATCCTAACAGCCTTGTGAAAAAGTCTCTGACTGCCTTTCCCTTATATTTACTCTTAACAATGTGTACATAATAACTGCAGTCTGGAAGAGGTGACTATTCAGCAGGCAGGCAGCTTTATATTGTCATAAACCTCATTGATTCAGCTCCTTTGATTTATGAACAGCCCCTCATCATTTAGAAACTATGCTCAGATGCAATTCCAGCACTAATTGCATAGGACACATGCCTCCATGCTACAACTCCCCTGGTGCACACTGCCTATGGCAGGAAGAGACTGTTTACAGTGAAAAATCGCTGGGTCACAGTTCCCTTCCCCCAATTGACATGCACCTTCAAATGATTAAAAGCCCAATGAAAATCTGTTACTGGGTACCCAATAACTTATTAGAGCCTAGAATGTGCCCCACTTGGACTATAAACAGTATTTAAGGGCCAGTGTGGGCTGCCTAAAAGTGTCCCATTGTTATTTCTGTCTGGAAGTTTCCCTTCTGGGGAATTAGAGAGATGAAGTGGGCTGGGTGAACAGGGAGGAAGGAGAATCACAACTGGGAAAGAAAGAGGCAAACCAGTTTACCTGGGCAGCGAGGGCAGCACAGATGAGGAATATGCACAGGCGAGAGGCAATGGACATTTGGACATCTGACTCGGCTGCAAAGTACATTCCCATTCTGAAAGAAAGGAGACAACAAGAAAAAAATCACATGTCTTTCAAAGGTCACTGACATTCTGCCAGTTTGGAAAACAGTCATGCAGGGACTCACCAAGACGGTGAGTAATGCATTCCTGAGAAGCTGAATTAAATCAGCATTTTTCCTTCCCTTTCTCACCATCAGCACCTCTGCGTGGTTGGTTGATAGTTTATTGGCATATTTTTCTAAGACAGGATCATTACTACTTCAGTTTTCAAAGCCTTTCACTAACTTTGGGAGGCGTCTTCTGGCTTGGCTCTGTGGTGTTTCTACCATTTCCCTGCACTAACTGCACATCTCTTCCAAGAGCCTTGCCTGATTTCATAATTACCTGCTCAGTGCCAGGGAAGGGAAGGGATAATGAGCCTTGAGTCCCCTGAGCTGCTACCCACCCCTGGGTGAGGAGACACCCCTAGCACATGAATTTTAGATTCCATATAACCCTGCCTTGGTCCAGTATGCTGAGTGCCTTCTCTCTTCATTTCTCTTTTCAGTCTAAATTTTTTTCTGAAAGCAAGCTAGAGTTTGGAATTCAGCTGATTAGCTGGTATGTTTGGGTGGGGCAAGTGAGTCTCTGCCTAATTTACAACTACAAGATTCCTAGCTCTGACAGCTCTTGACAATTGCTAGAACAAAGGAAAATTTTGTAAATCACTTTTGCATTAACATTTTCCTTCCATAATTCAATTGAAATGAGGGCTATCTGTATCTGTCAGGCTGGTGTGGAGGGTGAGGGTGATGAAGAGGATGGAGAAAGATACCTAGCACCTGAGCTGTTGGCACTGGCATCATATTAATATTTTCACTGTTCTGCAGAAAGCTAAGCCTCAGCCCCCAAGGGTTAACTGTTCATTTCCAATGTGTTGGTCAAGAAGTACAATCAGGCCATACAAGGCAGTTAGGCAGTCTCCAGATGCTCTATCCAATAGCTCCTCTAAGTCATTTAAAGAGAGGCAGGCTTCATTTATCCAAATCTGAGTCACTTTACCACAAACCTCTTTCTTTTCTCATGTACCTTCTATAATAAATTTTTTGGACTGTTGTATTTGGAAATATCAGAGAAGCTCCCCTTATGTATCACACTCCTCAGAGGCAGGTGGTATCATCTTGAAGTGAGATCAAAGCACATCAGAAACCATTCCTCCTGGCTGAGGTCTTAACTGATTCCTCCTCCATGCTTTATTCTGTTCTAGAGTTAATTAATTTAAATAATAACCATAATGATAGTGATGATGGTGATCATAATAGCAGTTAACAATTCTTGAATTTTCATTGTGATCAAGCATTGTTTTAAATGATTAAAATGAATCAGTGAACTTAATTCTTACCATAACCCTATGAAATATGTAATATCATTATGCCATTTTAAAGAAGCTAGAGGAATCACAGAGAAGTTAGGTAAATTGTCCAATGTAATATGACTCATAGAGGGCAGAGCCAGGGTTGGAAACTCGGTCTGTTTTGATTCTAGAGCCCTGTAGCCTCTTACCACTACCTGATACTGCCTGAAGGTAAGATTTCCACATGCTCAAAATTCTGAAAGCCCAATTTTCTGTTCACATGGCAAAAGTGTCCTCTCCTGTTCTACCTGGCACTGACGAAGAGTTGTTGTTCTTCCATGGAATCTCAGGTGAGAGGATGGTCTTGAAAATTCTTTTACATGTTTGGCATTCTTATTTCTCAAGGCCCAGTACAAGGCCTCCATTTCTAATCGGCCTAGTGATTCTCCATCAGGGGTCATGTCATTCTGCTTCCCAAGTAACTTTGGCCATGTCTGGAGACATTTTTGGTTGTCACAACTAGGGTCAGTGCTATTGTTATCTAGTAGGTAGAGGTCAGGACATCTGTAATATGCAAGGTAGCCCCCACATAATGGAATTATCTGTCTCCAAATGTTAACAGTGCCAAGGTTGAGAAATGCTGATCTAGAATATGATGGTAGAGGTCTGTTCAGAAAGATGGACTATAGCTGTGGTTCTGGGTTAAGGCCATGGAAAGAAAATGGGTCTACCTGTGTTTTCTATTGCAACAATAGCATTTAAGCTATCAAAATGCCTCACTGAGTGATTTGACAGGAGCCAAGGCCAAGCCAAAGAACTCAAGGTTTCACTACCTCAATCCTAATTATAATTATTGTCTGATACAACATAAAATAGTTTCCCAATGAACCAGTGAATAATCTGCACTATTCTCTTCTCTAAAGCCCAGCCCTAAAAATGGTTTCCAAAAAAATTTGTCTTCCAATTCAGGTATTACATTGAGCTTTTTCCTCAACTCCCACTATCAAACTATTCTGCTTTCTCCTACCATGTCCCATATCATTTGGCTAAGAGACCATTAGTACATGTCTAGAGCAAATATTCAGAGATCCCATGAAAATCAAGCCTAAAGGCAACAGAGAAAACAGACAGGAGATGTGTATTTTTCCTTGTGATCTGTTATTTTCTTTTAAGATTCTAACACTCATGGTCCTTAGCCATCTGAGCATGGAAGAACCTTAGCATGCTGAGGAGCAAACTAGGAAATCACATGATGTGAGGGTTTGTACCTCTGAGCAGATGCAGTTCACACAGTAAACCAAACCATACGGCTCCAGGTAAGGATGCCATCTCTCACCCACTCTGTACTTCTTGTCTTGAAACACACAGTATGTCTCTGAATCTGTGAGGAGATGGAAAATATGCATGTTAGAAAACATGACCATGTCACAAAATCCAAAGGCAATCCCAGGTTCCATCTGTTTCAGTCTACATCAAGGGAAGAGGCATAGGGAATATTTATAAAACATCTACTATGGCTCAAAGTTTTATAGGTTTTGTTTACTTAATACAGCAATGAGCCAGTAAGGTGGACACTACTATTAGTCTCATTTTATAGATGAGGGAAATCAAGGGTCATATAACCAGCAAGTAACTGACATGAAAATCAAAACCATGTTTACCTGACAGTGAAGCCAACATTTTGACTAGGGATGTATTATATTGGTAAAATAAAGAAGCATGTGTGTTTTGGAAAACTTTGTGCTTCCTTGCTTTGTAAAAGCAAGCTAATGTCTGAATTGTTGATTTATCAGAACATTCTCAGAGTTGTCTGATGGTAATGGAGGGGCGTTGGACTAAATACATTGTTGGTTTCCTATAAAAATTTTACCCACAAATGCTCACATCATTCTATAATTAAACGAGTAGTTGAGCATTTACTTGTCAGGCACCATACTAAGGGCTAGAGATAAAATGGTGAGTAAAAAGACACACAGTCCTTGCTCTCATTCAACTTAACAGACTTATTCTTGCATAAACAGCACCTCATTTGATTCAAGAGTAATGTCTTTTTCCCTTTTACTGAAAGAAATTTTGCAAGCCACAGCTTATCTTAGACCATAGTTACCTAGCATATACTACATTATTTCTCTTATTTTATGTCTTATTTATTTGTCAGGGTAAAAGGCCCTAAAAAGTAAGCAACATTTTTCTTTACACTCTATGAGTCACATGGCATAGCATACTGTGGCCAATAAGTGCCAGCAACCAACAAATAATGGGTAAATGAATTTCCAAACCATGTGGTTTGTCTTTTATCCTCTTAGGTTTCCTGATTCCCATAATACAAAGCCAAAATAAGCCAAGACTCCTCTTGTAGCAAACACACTAATTTAATTTCCCTCACTCCCTAGTACACATTTCCCTAATGATCAAAATGGAAAGAATAAAGACAAGATACATGAGCAAGAAACTGAGAAAAGACAGTTATAATAACTGAAGTATTGGTATCTGAAACATTTTTAATTATTCAAATCAATCAGTAAAGGATCAACAAATCCAACAAAAATATGGTCTGAGGACATAAATAGCAATTTAGAGAAGAAAAAATGAAAATAGGAAATAAATATAAAAAGACGTTTACCTCACTAGTAATCAGAGACTAAAATTAAAACTACACAGAAATCATTGTCTCAAGCCACTTAACTGTTTCAAAGATTCTCTATGATTACTTTCAACTATCCACAAGATACATTACAATTTACTTTTCAAATCTGTATTTCTAACTTCTTCAGAATGATAAACTAAGATCAGAAAATCTGGGTTTGAATCCTCACTTGTTCTAGCTATACGGCATTGAACAAGTCATTTAAACTCAATCTCAGTATTTAACATCCGTGAAATATGGATTATATGTTTCTCATGCAGATATTGGAGAATTTAATGAGGCTCTTTGTAAATTATACAGTGCTAAAAATGTAGACTTTTATTTTATATTAATTGATTATTTTCTAATTTAAAAATAATGTATGTTCAATGTGGAAAATTGGAAAACATACACAGATACACAAAGAAAACAGAACCAAATATATATGAATACAGTGAATAGGCCTTCAGTGGTCAGGGGGGAGGCAAGGAAGGGGAGCAGTTTAGACAAGAACCTAGTATAAAGGAACCATGGACATGGATAACAGGTGGGATTGACTTTAGGGGGAATGGGTGGGTGGAGAGGGGAACAGAGGGGAGCAAAAAGGGGATGGATGTAATACAACAACAATAAAAGTAAAAAATAAAAAAAGAATAAAGTTTAAGAAAAGTAATCCAACTAAACTTTACATTTCATAGAATACAGAAGCTGCCTGATTTTTGAGACTAACGGAGGAAAAAGAAAGAAAAAAGAAACCCATCAAGACAGAAAATCTCCGTATTCTCATGTTTTCAAGGGCAGTTGTCAACTTTTTTCTTTCTACAAAATCTTGATGGTAAATGATAAAGTGGAAAATGTGCCAAACTAAAGAAAGAAAGAAAGAAAGAAAGAAAGAAAGAAAGAAAGAAAAACAAAATAAAAACATACAAGTATATAGAGTAAAGAAGCATTACACACAAATATAGCATGAGAAGACAGCCACTTTTAATATGCTAGTAACTTATAAATAGCCCATGGGTTGAAGAAAAAATGAAAAGATAAATTAGAAAGTATTTTGTACTAAGTGAAAACACAACATACTAAATTTCAGCTAAAGAAGTACTCAAAAGAAAGTTTATATCACTAAATACCTATATTAGAAAAAGAGAAAAGTTTCAATTCAATACCTTAAGAAACTAGAAAAAGTAGAAAAAAATAAACTAAAAGGAAATAGAAGAAGGGAATAATAAAAAATAGAAGCTAATAAAATTAAAGAAAGAAAATCAACAGAAAAAAATCAATGAGACCAAAACCTGGTTCTTTAAGAACAATAAATTGATAAACTTCTATCAGGATTAACAAAGATGAAAAAGAGAAGATGCAAATTACCAATATTAGGGTAAAAGAGAGGACTTGCATTATAAATCCTGCAGATATTAAAAGGATAAAGGGAATATTATAACTAACTTTACAGTCAATAATTTAATAACTTAGATGAATTATTGGAAGAAACAATAAACAAAGCACACTTAAGAAGAGATAACCTGAAAAGTCTTTATCCTTTTAAATAAATTAAGTTTGTAGTTAAATACTTTCTCACAAAGAAAACTCCAGAGCCAGATAGCCTCATTGTTGAATTCTATCAAATAGTATGGAGTCATCTCAAACAATTAAAAATGGAACTGTCTGAGAATCCAAAGGTTGCTGGTTTGATTCCCAGCCAGGAACATAATTGGGTTGTAAGCCAGGTCTCCAGCCAGGTCTGTAGCTAGAGGCAGGTAAAAGGCAAGCGACCGTACATTGATGTTTCTCTCCCTTTCTTCCTCCCTCCCAGCCCTTCTCTCTAAAAATAATAAATAAAATCTTTAAACAAATAAATAAGTAATAAAAATGGAACTGCTTTATGAACCAACAATTCCACTTCCTGGAATTTATCCAAAGAAACCCAAAACACTAATTCAAAAGAATATACATACATACCCATATGTTCATTGCAACATTATTTACAATAGCCAAAACTTGGAATCAGCCTAAATATCCATCAGTAGATGAGAGGATAACATAACTAAAATACATTTATACAATGCCATACTACTTGGCTGAAAAAAAAAAGAAAATTTTACCCTTTGTGACAGCATAGATGGACTTGGAGAACATTAGTCTAAATGAAATAAGCCAGTCAGAGGAAGACAAATGCCACATGATTTTACTCATACAGGGAATCTAATGAACAAAATGAACTAATGAGAAAAATAGAGACAGTCTTATAGATTAAGAACAGGCCAACAACTCAGGGGCCAGATGGGAAATTAAGGGGTGGATCAGGCAAAAAAGATAAAAGGACTCATGGGCATGGACTACAGTGTGATTGTGGGGGTGGAGGGACTGGATAGGTTGAGTTGGGAGTAGGTATAAGTGGGATAAATGGTCATGGAAAAGTACAATAAAAACTATAAAAATAAAAATAAAATATGCAAATTAAAAATATTCTACTAAACATTTTAAAGAAATGAGGAGGGTGGAGTGTTTCCAATGGAATCTTTGATATAAGCATTACATTGATACTTAAACCAAACAAAGATATTACAAGAAAAAAAGGCTAATTCAACATTCACAACTCAATCAATGTAATTCATCATATTAACAAACTGAAGAAGAAAAACCATGTAATCATTGCAAAAGATGCAGAAAAGATATTTGATGATATTGTTATTGTACTCCATTCATAACAGAAAATCTTAACAAACTAGGAAATGGCCTTCCTCAACCTGATAAAGGACATCTATAAAAAATTTACAGCTAATATCTTACTTGATGGCAGAAGACAATACTTTTTTCCTAATATTGGAAATAATCTAAGAATGTCTCTTTATCCACTCCTGGAGATACTAGCCAGTGAAATCTGGTAAGAAAAAAGAAGCAAAAGGTACACATATTGGAAAATAAAAAACAAAACTACTTCTATTAATAGATAATATGATTATCTACAAAGAAAAATCTGAATCTACTTAAAAATTACTATAACTAGTAAGAGAATTTAGCAAGAAGGCAGAATAGAAGGCCAATATTCAAAAGCCTATCACATATACTCTTTATATATAATCTTTAATGAATTAGAAATTGAAATTTGAAAAGCTATTTGTAATAGCTTCCCCCAAATGTAGAATATTGAAGTATAAATCTAATAAAATATGTGCAAGATTTGTACTCAGAAAACTACAAAACACTGAAAAGAAATCAAATAAGTCCTAAAAAGAAATGGAGAGTTATACATTCTTCATGGACTGGAAGACACCATATTGTTAAGGTATCAATTCTCCCCAAAGTGGTTTATAGATTCAACGTGATGAAAATCCAAGTGAGAGTTAGCTATTTTGTAAAAATTAGTAATCTAATTAAAACATTATATAGAAAGACAAAGGAAGAATAGCCAAAACACTTTTGAAAAGAAGAAAGGAAGTTGGCAGACAACTCAATTGAAAAATGGGCAAAGCCTGGCTGGTAGCACAGTGGATAAGGCATTGGTCTGCTAACCCAAAGGTTGCTGGTTCAAATCCCCAGCCAGGGCACATAACCAGGTTGCAAGCCAGGTCTCCAGCCAAATCCGTGGCTGGAAGCAGGTGAAAGGCAACCATACATTGATGTCTCTCTCTCCCTCTCTGCCTCTCTTCCTTCCTCTCTCTCTGGAAATAATAAAAATAAAATATTTTAAAAATCAAAATAAATAAAAAATGGGCAAAGGACCTGAACAGACACTTCTCTGAGACCCACAAATGATCCATAGGTAAATGAAAGAATGCTCAACATCATTAGCCATCAGAGGGATGCAAATTAAAACTCCAATGAGATACCAATGAATGGCCTTCATTAATAAATCAACAAACAATAAGTGCTGGCGAGGATGTGGAGAAAAGGGAACCCTAGTGCACTACTGGTGAGAATGCAGACTGTTGCAGCCACTATGGAAAACATTATAGAATTTCCTCAAAAAAGTTAAAAATGGAACTGCCTTTTGACCCATCAATTCCACTGCTGGGGCTATACCCAAAGAACCCTGAAAGACCAATTCAGAAGAATCTATACACTCCGATGTTCATAGCAGCACTATTCATAATATCCAAGTGCTGATAAACTGCCTAAGTGCCTATCAGTGGATGAATGGATCAAACACTGTGGTACAATTATACAATGAAATACTACATGGCAGAAAGGAAGAAGGAACTCCTACCTTTTGCAATAGCATGGGTAGAACTGGAGAATATTACGCTTAATGCAATAAGCTATGAAATGAAAGACAAATCCCATATGAACTCACCCAATACAGAAAACTAATGAACAAAACAGATGGGCAGAATGGAACCAAAGACATGCAAACAGGGAGCAGAATTATGGTGGAGGATCGGGAAGATGGCGACAGAGTAGAGAGCAGTGCTGATGGTGTTCTCGAGTACCAAAGCAGCTAGAGGGCAAGATAGGGAGTGTGAGACATCTCAGGACCCTAGGAATTGGAGCGAGCAGCATCTGGACACAGGGGAGCACAGCCCAGAGGCAGAGGAGGCCAGCAGGACAGTAGGTGAGATGTTCCCGACCGACCGGCTGGCGGGCCGAGGTCGGCTCTGGGCAGTGGCAGCTCTGCCCAGTGGGGAGAGTTTGACTGGGGCCAGTTCCGGGCTCCCTGGTGACTGGAAGTCTCAACAGTGAAGTGCGGGTGGGGAGGGCAAACACCACAGGGAACACGGAATTGAACTCTTGCAGGGGAAGGACTGTGTGAGAGACTCACCCCGGCAACAGGGAGAGGAGGCTCCACGCGGTGCTAGAGGCGGAGAAGACTCCTATGGGAAGCCAGAGCCTGGGAGCAGGGAAGTGCACCCGCCGGGGCAGCGAGAGGGCCGAAAAAGGTGCTGCTGGGCCACCGGGAAAACAGCAGCTGGAGGCCCCTGCAAGGGGGGAGGCCCAGCCCTGGGCAACCACCCAGGCCCCCAGGCTCCGCGGGAAACTCCAGGCAGCGAGCCAGCAAGCCTGAAACTAGTAGTAGGGACAACTGACTTGCCATTGACGTAGACAAAGGCCTCACCGCCCACGCCTGGGAGTGGCTCATCACAGAGGCTGCGCAAAGGACTTCTCGGAGAGCTGGTTGGCATGGAGGAGTGGTGCCTGCCCCGGAAGGGCGGGAGAGTGAAGGCGGACCCCGGACAGTGTAGATGACGCTGGACAGTGTTGATGGACAGGGGCAGCATCATCCCAGAACTGCGGGGGCCGGGGCAGTCTTCACAGGGACCGACAAAGTTGCAGGCTGCCCTGCAGGGGTGCTTGGTGCTCCTCACGGGCAGGAACCTCTGCCAGGAGTAGGAGGGGGCACCCTGCGGGTTCCAGAATACCGGCAGCCCTAAAACCCAGCCAGGCTGCTGAAGGCCCAGCCTACCTGGGGGTGGACACTCAGAATCAGCCCTACCGTGACAATCAGAGGCCCTGCCACGTGCCAAGACTGGCTAGAATATAGACTGTAGACTGTAAAGTCCTGACCAAGAAAAAGAGGCAGCCTCAGGAAAGGGATTGCTGCCAATCTCAAGCACCTGAGTTATACCGAGAGCAATATGAACTATTAATACCCAACATATCCTTTGCAAAAGTTACTTCTCACATATTCTTAATCCCCACCATACCTCAATCCACCTAAATATCCAAGACCCTCCCCCTACTCTCGAATAAAAGTCTGCTCACTCTATGGCTATAACGCATTCTCAGTAGTCAATCTAAGTATTCCTCCCTTCCCCAACCTTTCTAAACCCTTTCTTGATTCTTTTCTTCCTTCCTCTTTTTTTTTTTTTTAATTTTTCTTTTCCTTTTCTTCCTGGTAAAGCCCACAGTTTCTGGCTCCACCTGGACCAATCAGAAATCATAAAGGGGGAACACACAGCTAAAACCTTTCTTTATTAATATTGATTTCTCTTTGTCTTGTGACTTTCTCCCCCCCTCCTTTTTTTTTTTTTTTCTTTCTTTCTTGCTCCTTTCTTATCTCCCTGATAAAACCCACTGGTCCTGGCTCCACCTGGACCAAACAGAGACCATAAAGGGTGAACAGAAACCTAAACATTTTCTTTATTAATATTGATTTCTCTTTCTTTTGTGACTTTCTCACTTTTTTTTCTTTCTTTTTTTTCCCTCTGCTAAAAGCCCTCAGGTCCAGGCTCCATCTGGACGAGTCAGGGATTATTAAGGGTGAACAGCCATCTAAACCCTTTCTTCTTATTATTATTATTATCGTTTTTATTTCTTTTTTCCTTTCGCACTTTTTTTTTGTGTGTTTGGTTTGGTTTGGTTTGGCTTTTGTTTTTTTGTTATTTTTTGTTTTTGTTTTTGTTTTTGTTTCTGCTAAAAGCCCACAGTCCCAGAATACAACCAGACAGCCCAAATAAAGGACACACCAAGAACAGCAAGTGGAGAAAATCTGGGAGACGGCAACACTGAACTCCACAAATCTCCTATCACAGAAGGGGGCTCAACTAAGGCAAGGAAGCAAAGCAGGTTAACCCAAGGAAAGAACAAAAATAAATAAAGAAAGAAAGAGCAAGGAAGAACAGACACCCAAAATGGGGAAAAAAAGAATCAGTCCATCACCAAAAGGAAAGGAAGAATCCCCAGAAAGAACACAAAATGAAGCAGAATCACCTGGAATACCAGATAAGGAATTCAAAAGAATGATGCTAGAGAAGCTCAGTGAGCTCAGCCACATCAAAGAAAACTGTAAACAACTCCAGGAGAACTACAAAGAACTCCAGGGAAATTACAAAGAACTCCAGGGAAATTACAAAGAACTCCAGGGAAGTAACAAGGAACTTACGGAGGACTACAACAGCATGAAAAAGGACATGGAAACTATCATTAAGTGCCAGAAGGAAATGAAGAATACAATTTCTGAATTGAAGAATACAGTAGAAGGAACCAACAGTAGGCTAGAGGAAACAGAGGACCGGATCAGCGAGTTGGAGGATAATGTAGACAAATACTCCAAGACAGTACAAGAGAATCAAAAAAGGCTGAACAAGACTGAAGAGGGGTTAAGAGAGCTGCAGGACAACATGAAACGTAACAACATCCGTATCATTGGGATACCAGAAGGAGAAGAGAAACAAAGAATGGAAAACCTGTTCAAAAAAGTCATGATAGAAAACTTCCCTAACATGATGGGTGAAAACATTAATCCAGTTCAGGTAGCACACAGGGTCCCACTGAGGATCAACCCAAACAGACCAACACCAAGGCACATTATTATTAAAATGGCTAATTTCAAAGACAAAGAGAGAATCCTAAAAGCATCAAGAGAGAAAAGACAAGTAACATACAAAGGGGCTGCAATAAGGCTATCAAATGATTATTCAGCAGAAACAATTCAAGCCAGAAGGCAATGGCAAAAAGTATTTCAAGTCATGGTAAACAAAGGCCTGCAACCAAGAATACTCTACCCAGCAAGGCTCTCATTCAAGATAGAAGGAGAAGTAAGGAGCTTCCCAGACAACAAAAGACTGAAATTATACATCTCTACCAAACCAGCATTGCAAGAAATGCTAAAGGGTCTGTTATAAAAATAAGTAAACAAATAAAATGAAGAAACAGAGAAAGCCAAAGAGGAGTACAGACACAAAGGGAAAAAATGGCAATGAATAAGTATCAATCAATAATAACCTTAAATGTAAATGGATTAAATGCACCAATCAAAAGACATAGGGTAGCCGAATGGGTAAGACAATATGACCCACATATATGCTGTCTTCAAGAGACCCACCTCAGAACAAAAGATCGACACAGATTGAGAGTGAAGGGATGGAAAACTATATATCAAGGAAATGGACATGAAAAAAAGCTGGAGTAGCAATACTGATTTCAGATAAAATAGATTTTACAATGAAGGACATAAAAAGGGACAAAGATGGACATTTCATAATACTTAAGGGAACAATCCATCAAGAAGAAATAACTCTGGTAAACATATACACACCCAACATAGGAGCTCTGAAATATATAAGGAAAATCTTGGAAGACTTTAAGAAAGACATAGACAGCAACACACCAATTGTAGGGGATTTTTTATACCCCACTATCAATAATGGACAGATCTTCCAAACAAAAAATCCCCAGAGATGTTGTGGCATTGAACAACACTCTAGAGGAAATGGACCTAACTTTTGTATACAGAGTCTTTTACCCCAAAGAAGCAAAATACACATTCTTTTCAAATGCACATGGCTCATTCTCCAAGATAGACCACATGGTATGTCACAAGACAAGCTGCCACAAATACAGGAAAATTGAAATCATACAAAGTATATTCTCAGATCACAATGACTTGAATCTAGAAACCAAATTCAGGGAAAAAACAGCAATTTTCTAACACATGGAGATTGAATAACATGCTTTTAAGCAATGAAAGGGTCAACAATGAGATCAAGGATGAAATCAAAAAGTTCCTGGAAACAAATGACAATGAACACACAACAGCCCAAAACCTATGGGATGCGGCAAAGGCAGCTCTCAGGTGAAATTTATAGCAATACAGGCCTTCCAAAAAAGGTTACAAGAAGTTTATAAAAACGACCTAACCACAAAGCTGCAAGAACTAGAGGAGCAACAACAAACAAAGCCCAGAGCAAGTAGAAGGAAGGAAATCATCAAGATCAGGGCAGAACTAAATAACTCAGAGATTCAAACTACAATTTGAAGAATCGACAGGACAGGTATCCAAATTGGAAAGGAGGAAGTCAAACTGTCATTATTTGCAGATGATATGATAGTGTACATCCAAAACCCAATTGGCTCCACCAAAAATTTACTTGACCTAATAAGCAAATTTAGCAAAATAACTGGGTATAAAGTCAATACCCAGAAATCAAAAGCATTTTTGTATACCAATAATGAAACAACAGAAATAGAAGCGAAAAAACAAATCCCATTTACCATAGCAACAAGAAAAATGAAGTACCTAGGAATCAACTTAACTAAGGAGATAAAAGACCTGTACTCAGAAAACTACAGAACAATGAAGAAAGAAATCAAAGAAGACACAAATAAATGGAAGCATATACCATGTTTGTGGATGGGAAGAATTAACATCATTAAAATGTCCATACTACCCAAAGCAATCTACAGATACAATGCAATCCCAATTAAAATACCAATGACAGACTTCACAGAAATAGAAAAAATACTTCAAAATTTATATGGAGCCAAAAATGCCCACGAATAGCCACCACAATCTTGAGAAAGAAGAATAAGGTAGGAGGAATCACAATACCGGACTTCAAACAATACTATAAGGCTACTGTCATCAAAACAGCATGGTACTGGCATAAGAATAGACATATAGATCAATGGAACAGAATAGAGAGCCCAGAAATTAACCCAGGACTCTATGGTCAACTAATATTTGACAAAGGGGGAAGGAACATCCAATGGAGTAAAAACAGTCTCTTCAACAAATGGTGTTG
>PVIW01014645.1:0-16965 GCA_004026585.1 Noctilio leporinus
AACCCCGTTCCCCCTGACCACTGAAGGCCTATTCCTTGTATTCATATACTTGGTTCTGTTTTGCTTGTTGTTAGTTTTGTTCATTATTGTCCTGTAATGGGTGAGATCATATGATATTTGTCCTTCACTGACTGGCTTATTTCATTAAGCATAATACTCTCCAGTTCCATCCATGTTGTTGCAAAGGGTACAAGTTCCTTCTTTCTTTCTGCTACATAGAATTCCACTGTGTAAATATACCAAAGTTTTTTGATCCAATCATCCACTGATGGGCACTTAGGCTGTTTCCAGCACTTGGCTATTGTAAATAGTGCCTCTATGAACATAGGTGTGCATAGGTTCTTATGAATTGGTGTTTCAGGATTCTTTGGGTATATGGACTGCAACTCTTTAAATGAACAAGAAGCACAGGGAGATGAGAAAGGAGAACATGATCACATCTGCCAACTGAAGGAAAAGAAAGCTAGGAAATAATAATATAAAATAATTAGGAAACATAAAATAGTTAAGTAGTACAAAAGAATGAAAAACAAGTACTCTACAATATTTGTTACATTGAATGTGAATTGGCTAAATGTTCTATTTAATAAGAGATTAAAACCTATATGTTATTTCTAAGAAGCAACAAGGATAGGATATTTGTTTTGTCTGCTACCGCTGATTGTGCTGGTGGCTGCTCTCCACCCCTTGGATCCATGCCTTGAAAAATTGAGGAAATCAAGGACTTCCTGCTCACAGCCAGGCAAAAGGATGCCTAATCCATCAAAATCAAGAAAAATAAGGACAATGTGAAGTTTAAAGTCCGATGCAGCAGGTATCTGTACACCTTGGTCATCACAGACAAAGAAGGTGGAGAAGCTGAAACAGTCCCTGCCCCTGGTTTGGCCTTGAAGGAGCTGAAGCAAACCAGACATGATGATTTGTATTAAAATGTTAAAAATTAAAAAAAAAAAAAAGGATAGGATGCACATAAAAGAATAGGCAAAGTGATCCAGGCAAATACCAGAGGAAAAAGTGTCAATATTAACCTTAGACAAAGTAGCATTTAAGGTTAAAAAAGCAAAACGAAATTGAAAGGGGCCTTATAATCAAGGCAGGCTTTATGAAAAAAGAAATGATTGGTATAAATCTGTATCCATCAAACAATATAGTAGCTGAACACATTTAGCAAAAAATGATTAGAAATGCAAAGAGGGTGTAGTAAAAATGTGATTGTAGTTGGGTATTTAAAAAATAAACTTATTTTAGTGGAAATTTTCAAACATTTGTAAACAAGAAAAGAATAGTGTA
Organism: Noctilio leporinus; assembly: GCA_004026585.1. Taxonomy (NCBI): domain Eukaryota; kingdom Metazoa; phylum Chordata; class Mammalia; order Chiroptera; family Noctilionidae; genus Noctilio; species Noctilio leporinus. Next base: position 1,291 of record PVIW01014645.1, read on the forward strand.
GCTATTGATTCCTAGCTTCAAAGGCTATCAACATGATGACAATTATGACAGAAAATTTTAATGTATCTTGCTCAGAATGACCAATAAATTAGATAAAAGGCAAGTAAAAACAGAGAAATTGAACATCATAATAAATATAGTTCAAAAGAGATGCAGTTTTATATACAGAGAACTTTGCATTCAACAAATGTAGGTGTGTATTTTGAAGTAAGAGTATGCTGCCTGTGATTTAAACCTTAATTACAAAATAAAATGAAGAAAACAGTTGTATTTTTTAAAAGGTTTTATTTGTTATTTCCAGAGAAAAGGGAAGGGAGAGAGGCAGAGATGGAGAGAGACATCGATGCATGGTTGCCCTTTACCTGCCTCCAGCTGTGGACCTGGCTGGAGTCCTGGTTTGCAACCTGGCCATGTGTCTGGCTGGGGAATTGAACCGGCAACCTTTGGGTTCGCAGGCTGACGCCCTATTCAATGTGCCACCAGCCAGAGCAAAACAGTTGTATTTTTTAAGAATATAAAAGTAATAATATACTTTGGAACACACTTAACCAAGCAGGTGAAAGACCTGTACCCTGAAAAGTACAAAACAATGTTAAGAGAAAGTAAAGAAGACCTAAAAATAAATGGAAAGGTGTCCCATATTAGTGAAAAACTTGATACGTTTTTTTAATGTATTGATTTTAGAGAGGGAGGAAGAGAGAGAGAGAGAGAGAGAGAGAGAGGAGAGATTGATTTGTTGTTCTACTAACTTACTCTTGTATTCATTGGTTGCTTCTTGTATGTGCTCGGACTGGGATCAAACCCACAACCTTGGCGTATCAGGATGATACTCTAACCTAGTGGTTCCCAACCTCTTTGGCACCAGGAACTGGTTTTGTGGAAGACATTTTTTCCACAGACAGGGCAGGGAGATGGTTTTTGAATGATTCAAGCACATTGCATTTATTGTGCACTTTATTTTTATTATTATTACATTGTAATATATAAAGAAATAATTATACAACTCACCGCAATGCAGAATCAGTGGGAGCTCTGAGCTTGTTTTCCTGCAACTAGATCGTCCCACCGGGGGGTGATGGGAGATAGTGACACCTGAAGTGTGTTGCTGATGTCTAGTCCACTCCGTAATCTCATTTTGGTTGCTGTCACTGCTGAAAACCCTGCTTCACAAAGATAGAATGTTGGAAATGGAAGCAAGTGTCTCAGTGCTTTTGTGGTAATTTCAGGACACTCCACCCTGACTTTAATCCACAACATAAGGAGATTTAAACTTGTCTCAAACATACTTGAAGGCCACCATCATTTTCGATCTCAAACAGTTGATCCTCTTCTAGCACGGAAAAAGTCAACTCACCTTTTTTCACAATGGGTTGTGGATTCATTCCTTCCCAGTTTGGGAATAATAATTGGAAATAATAATTGAAGTATTGAAAGCTGAGATAGTTGATCATGCACCAGCTGGGAAAACGAAGGCCTGGCTCAGCCTCTTTCAAAATTTCTGCTAATATTTGAAATATGTCAAAAGCCCCAATATTCACTCATCACCCCCATAATTCCAGTTTGGCTTGGAATGCAGCCACTTTATCTGTCAACTTAAACACAGTTGTCATTTTCCCCTGAAGTGATTGGTTGAGTTAGTTGAGCAAGTTGTATTTGTCACACAAGTAAGCAATCTTTGTGACCCATTCTGTGTCACTGAAGTGGGCTGCCAGTAGTGACTGTTTTTCTAAAGAAATCCCTGGAGCAGCTCTCAAACTCAAAACTCTGGCCAGTGATCTATCTTTAGAAAGCCATCTCACTTCTGTGTGTAAGAGAAGATGTACGTGCTCTGTGTCCATCTCACAGAGCTGTGTGAGCAGATGTGAGTTAAGGGCATTTACTTTAATGTAGTTGATCATTTTAATCACATCCTGCAAAATGTTAAGTTCAGGTGACATTCTTCAGCTAGCCAGCATTTCCCTATGGATGACACAGTGCATAGACTCATTTTCAGAAGTGACCTCTTTGACATGAATAGTGAAAACAGAAAGCAGCCCAGTCATGGTAGCTGCTCTGTGTGTGCATATACTGACATAAAATGACCAATTCAGTTTTTCCCAATATGTAATCCTTCAAAGACTTAAATAGTTCTGCAGCTGTGGTGTTGGTTGGCAACAAAAGTGCACATAACATATCCTCATGCGCATCCTCCTGAAAAATATATTGCACAAAAACAAGCATTGTTGCCTTGATGTCAGCATCAGTAGACTCGTCAACCTGGACTGTATCAGTATCATGGTGATTCATTTATTCCCTCTAATAACTGTGCCTCGGTATCCTCTGTTATTTTATCAATTCATCTAGTTATAGAGCTAGCATAAGGAGGAACATGTGCCACCTTTTGAACTGCAGCCTCTCCTAAAAGTTCATAACAAATGTCCTTAGCAATGGCAGGATCAACTCTTTACCAATAATAAAGGGCTTCTTAGCTTTAGCAATGAGGTGAACCACTAAGAATGATGCTCTCAGTGCAGACACATTTGATGAAGTGGCGGCCTTCAGTAACTGCTTTTGTTCTTCATGTTCACATTTTTTTCTTTTGAAAAACTCCAAAGGCTTTTCTTATAATGCAGGGTGCTTGGTTTCCATGTGTCAAAGCAGTTTTGAAGGATTCATGGCTTCGTTGGATAGCCAGTTGCCACATATTACACAAAGCAGGTTTGAAGAATGTAAATTGCCTGTTGCAATGAACCTGTAATTTAAGGTGGACTCTTAGTATTTTCTTTAAAGTGTAACTTGCTTTTTGTTGGCAGTCTTAGAGTTTTCTGTTGTCTCATCATTGGGTCTTTCCCTCTTTTCAAAGAAATTCTCCAGTGACATTTATTTTTTACTCATTTTAGCTAGGATTAGCTTGTGGGCTTACCAAAACTGTGACTGAGACAAGTGTGCAGTGCAGAAAGAGGTGCAGGTGGAAGTGGTAAATAAAATAATGGATGCGCTATGCACAGACTAAAATAAGTGTTGGATTCTGACTTAAAGCCTTCCACTAGATGCAGTTGTACAATTGAAGTACATCATCTTACTTGCCACTATAAAGCCTGTCACCAGATGCAGCTTAATTGTCACTTTCCCCTCACTGATAGGACTTTGATAAGAGTCTGCAAGCAATTTATTGATTATGGTCTCTGTGCAGTCAAACCTCTCTGCTAATGTTAATCTGTGTTTGCAGCCACTCCCCAGCACTAGCCTCACCACCTCAGCTCCACCTCAGACCATCAGGGGTTAGATTCTCATAAGGAGCACACAACCTAGATCCTTACATACACAGTTCAAGTGGTATTCATGCTCCTATGAGAATCTAACGCTACCGATGATCTGGCAGGAGGTGGAGTTTAGGCAGTAATGCAAGCAATGGGCAGCAGCTGTAAACATAGCTTCTCTTGCTCACCCGCTGCTCAATTCCTGCTGTGTGGCTGGGTCCCTAACAGGCTGCCTACTGATGGCAGTCTGTGGCCTGGGGGTTGAGGACCTTTGTTCTAACCAACCAAGCTACCTGGCCAGTATGCTTAATAGTTTTAATATGGCAATACTTCCTAAAGCAAAGGAAGATTCAATACAGTTGCTATCAAAATTTCAACACCCTTTCCCCCCCAGAAATAAAAAGTTGATCTTCAAATTCATTTGTAGTCAAAATAAACAATCTTGAAAAAGAAAAAAGTTGGAGAACTCATACTTTCTGATTTTAAACGTTACTAGAAAGCTACTGTAGGGGATCCCCCAACTCTCAGTAAAATCCCCTGGTACCACAGATGAAATAAAACTGTTCCTTACGGCAAGTGAAGGAGAAGAAGGTTGGCCTTTGTCTGGGCAAACAAAAGGAGGAGTTTTTCCCTTCTCCAGATCTTTTATTGAACCACTGTAAACCTGAAGGCACATTGCTTGTCAATCAATGTTAAAAAATGCTAAATACAGGGAAATAGAGAAAACAAGTGAAGGGGCATGGAGATCTCACTCAGGTCAGGATGTGCATTCAAATTTTAAAAACTTCTGCTGTTGATACAACAAAGGATTAGGTGAGGTGAGAGAACAGTCTAGGCTTCATAGTAGCTAACATATTTTCTATGACCTAGTTCTCCCTTCCCCAGGGTCCACTGGCTGTAACATGGAAACATGTATGTACCCAACCTGCCCTGTTTTCCGGTCAGGTCTTATAGACATAGCCTGGCCCGCATGGGACTCCAAGTTTCAATGTTTTCCCAAGTAGGCCCTGACAAGCTACAGTGATTAAGGCAGTATGACACAAGCATAAGGATAGACATAGAGATTAATGGAATAGACTTGAGAGTTCAGAAATAATCTCATACATTTTATGGTCAATTAACTTTTGATAAGGGTGCCAAGATCATTCAATGGGAAATAGTCTTCTGAACAAATGGTGTCAGGACAACTGGATATCTACATGTGAAAAAAGGAATTTGGACTTAAGTTTCACACTATTTACAAAGTTAACTCAAAATGGATTAAAAACTTAAACATAAGAACTAAAAGTATCAAACTCTAGGATGAAAACAAAGGGTAAATCTTTATGACCTTGGATTAGGTAATAATTTTTTAGATAGGATATCTTATGCAAAAGCATAAACAACCAAAGAAAACTAGATAAATCATATTTTAACAAAATTTAAAACTTTTGTGTGTCAAAGGATACTACGAGCAATCTAAAAAGTTAACCCACAGAAGGGGGAAAAATATTTGCAAGTCATACATATATCTGATAAGGTTCTAATATTCAGAATATACAAAGGACTCATAAGTCAATAATAATGAAAAAGATATTAGCCCAAGTTAAAAATGATCAAATTGTTTGAACATTTTTCCAAAGAACATTCCTATTTTCATACAAATGGCTAATAATGCATAAAACAGATGCTTAATAACATTAGTTATTAGGGAAATGCAAATCAAAACTACAACAAATGACCATGTCATAAGAATGAGAATGGCTATAATAAGGGTTAGTGAAGATATGGAGAAATGGGAACCCTCTATTGGTAGGAATATAAAAATTTGTGCAGCTGCTCTGAAAAGCTTGTTAGTTCCTCAAAAACTTAGAAATAGGATTACCATGTAACCCATCAATGTATATCCCTCCTAGGTATATACCTAAAAGAATTGAAAGCTTATGTTCATATAAAAACTTGCACACATATGTTCATAGAAACAGTATTTTGATATACAAAAAAGGCTGGTGGTGGTAAAAACCCAAATATCCACCAGCTGAAGAATGGATGAATGAAATATAGCATGCCCATATCTCACGATGAGAGAGTGTGTGGGGTGGGCCTGAAGCAGATGAATTCTGCTCAGCATCTGGTCTCCTAGCTGGTCAGAGTCTGTTCCTCTCACTCAGCCTCTCCAGACTTTATTTCGAAAAGCAGCTGATCGAAGAGGGGAGATCATGCCAGCCTCTCAGTGGCCAATCTTTTGTAAGTTAGTGAACAGGGAATTATAAGTACCATGTTCCTGATAGCTGTGAGCTCTTAGAATGTGCAGGAAGAGTTATTCCTCTGGACAGCTGTGTGTGGGCCCAGATTTGAGCTGCCCAGCACTCAGGCTTAGATTTTAGACTTTAGAAAAATCTGAAGCATGAATTCAGATAGGCAATTTCATGGAAAAGCCAATGTTAACAGCTTAGGTGGGCACACAGATTGGGTGGGGAGAGGGGTCTCAGGGAATTACCAAGACAGGGCAAACAGTGTGAGCCAGGTTGATGGAGACTTAGATATGATGCCTGCCTGCCAGCTTTGTGGATGAAGGTCTCATAAAAAGGCCAAAGGCCTCTGCCAGCACTTTTGTCTGGGAGAAAGCTGCTCCCCCACCCAGCTCTCTCCCTGATACCAGAGCTCAGAAGGAACAAGTCCAAGTAAGTCTGTAAGTGGGACCTTTAAGAGGAATTGCTTGGGACTGCAGAAGTCCTTATTCTCACTCACCCACAATCTCTACTGGTTTTTACAGCCAGAAGTTATGGGGACTTCTCTTCTTGACAATGGAACCTTGAGCAGTGATCTGTCACTCCTCAATGGGGACCTCTATAGCCATGATATCCCTCCCAATTTTTATCCACCACGTGTGGGACCAGCATGTACCTCATCTTTGCCTCTCCTATCAGTCTCAACATGGCTTCTTCTTTAATACTCTAGTTGTAGGACTTCCATTCAGCCAGATTTCAGGTGGTTCTAAATGATGGTTGTTTTAGCTGTAATTTTGACCTGGTTGTGAAAGGGGGCATGTGCTGTGTTTACGTACTCTGCTCTTACATTACATTGTTAAAACTAAGAAAGCAACATTAATACATTAATATTAATTGAACTCCAGACTTATTTGATTTTTTCCAGTTTTGTTCCAGGATTTCATTCAGGAAATCAAGGTGAATTTAGTTGTCATGTCTCTTTAGACTTTTCTGGTCCAGGACAGTTTCTCTCTCTCTCTCTCTCTCTCTCTCTCTCTTTCTAAGCTTTTCATGCCTTAATGGTTCTGAAAAGTATTGGCTAAGTATTTTGTAGATTAGGTCTTATTTTAAAATTATTCCTTATTCTAAGGGTAGAAGAAGTCACCTATGTTTTCTTCTACAAGTTAACTTTTTATTTGTTTTGACACGCAATTTCTTAATTTATTTAGGACTTATTTATAGTAGGGATCCAGATTCATTTTTTCCATACAGTTAACTAATTTTCATTCATTTGAACTGTTTCTCTGTCATCAAAGTTTTGCCCTGACACCTTGGTCACATATTAATGTTCCTCATAGGCATAGCTCTGTTTCTGGGCTCTTTTCATTCTGTTGGTTACTCTTCTCTATATTAATAACACAACTGTGCTAATAACATAACTGTCTTCATTGCTCTAGCTTTAGCATGTCTTTATATTTGGCAGAGCTGGTGTGTCTCCTTAGCCTTTTTGTTAAGAAGTGTCTTGGATATTCTTTGCTCTTTGGCATACATTTGTCATACTTCACAAAAATAAACACATAAACTCTGTGAATTTTCATTAGAGTTATAGTAAATCTATACATCATTATGTGAATCATGACACTTTTAAGTTAAACCTACCTGCCCATATAAATATAATCTTTATCTGGGTCTTTTAAACATTTTTTTTTTTTAAAGACTTTTATTTATTATCTCCAGGGAGAGAGGGGAAGGGAGAGAGGCAGGGAGGGAGAGACACATCAATGTACAGTTGCCTTTCACCTGCCTCCAGCCATGGACCTGGCTGGAGACCTGGCTTGCAACCTGGTTATGTGCCCTGGCTGGGGATTCGAACCAGTGACCTTTGGGTTCGCAGGCCAGCACCTTATCCACTGTGCTACCAGCCAGGGCTTAAACATTTTTAATGCAGTTATGCAGTTTTCTATGTATAGGGCTGACATATCTTTTATTAGGTTTATTTCTAAGTTCATTAAAGTTTTAGTGGTGCCTTTTTTGAAAATAAAATTTTCTAATTGGTTGTTGCTAGTAAATAGAGTGCAACTGTTCTTTATATATTTATATCTATCATCTTGCCAAATTGCATCTCCTTTTTATATATACTAATTTATTTGTTCTTTTTACTTTTTCTGTGGAAACAATCATACCATCATAAATTATATTTTCTTCCTTTTAACTCACATGACTTGAATTTCTTTTTCTTTACTTGCATTCGCTGGGGCATGTTGATGGGACATGGTGAAAGTGGACATCTTTATCTTTTTCTTCTTTTAAAGGTTATTATACCTACTAATTTTAAAATCAAAATTATGCTTGCCTCCTGAAATGAGTTTGGAAGGAATTTATTCTCTATTCTCTAGAAAAGTCTTTATACAATTAGAATGATCTATTCCTTCATTGGGTTGATTTGTCTGTAAAACTAACAGGGCTTGGGGTGGTTTTTTTTGTTTTGTTTTTGTGGAGAAAGAGCCATTTCTGCCATTCATTATACAGTAGTAAGACACTAATTGCATTTCATTTTGTTTATTATTTTACTCTAGGAAACTTTTTTTAATTAACTTTATTGGAGTGGCATTGGTTGGTAAAGCCATGCAGGCTTCCAGTGTATAGATCTATAAAGCATCATCTGCATGCTGCAGCATGCACCCAGCACCCAAAGTCAGATCTCTTTCTGCCACCATTTACCATCCTTGCCCTCTTCCACCTCCCCTCACCTAAGACACTAACCTTGTAAGTGAAAGCCTATTTATGACACTCATTTTGCTAGTAAGGACTCTTATTGAAGCCTTTGTGGTAACTGACTGCTGACTATGCTGTATGGCTTTCAGGTTAAATGTTAACTGGCCACTCTTGAAGAGCAAATTCCCAATGAAAGAAATGGACTTCTGCTTAAGTGCATTTTAAAAGAACACACACACACACACACACCCCTACACACATACACACTCACAAACACATTTATATCATATCATCCTTGCATAAAAAATTTAAAGAATGTTACAGCATTTTAAACAAATGAATTCTCTTTGTGTGGATTTAAAAATGTGTTTTGTGATTCCAGGCTGACTTCTTTCGACACCAAGGCAATGTCTACTCATTTGCCACCTGACTTGTTGAAACATGAATCACTGGAAAGGAAAGCTCTGAGTGAAACAGAGATTAGTTCCATGAGAAAGAGGAAGAAAAACAGGAGTATATAACAAGCCTGAGCAAGTTTTTCAGCTATTCTTCAAGATTTAGTCCTTAAAGGACAGATTGAACTCTTATTCTCAAAGATAAAATCAACTTGTTGGAGGAAATGTTAAAAATTTAAGAAAGCAGAATAATGCTTTTATTAATCATTCATTCATTCATTCATTCATTCATGTAGCAGGTATTAAATTCTGGTTATGTATGAGGCACCAAGATAGACACCAAGACTATGAAGAATAATGTGGAACAGTTTTGCCCTTAAGTAACTCACAGTTTAGATTTAAAAGATCATTACATGTGCAACAGTTGTTACAGGAAGTGGGAATGAGTGTTCAAAGACAGCTTCCTGAGGAAAGTGGTACTCCAAAGTATGAACTAGCCTATGGGTGATCCACAGCACATAATCAAGACTTTGTTTTTAGTCAAAAATAAATGATGACTCCATTTCTATTATGAGACCTGAGCTGAATTATTTAACACTCCAATCTTATTGCTGAAGCCAACAAAAAAATTTAGACATATTTAAAAAAGGGTGCGGGGTGGGGAGGGGTTTCCTGAGCACCAGACAACTAGAAGATAGTGAAGAGCTACATGGATTAGATCTGGGATGAGAGAGGGATCCAGAGAATTAAGTACAATATTTGGGACTGCTTTTATCTAGAGGACATCTGCTGGCTTAGAAGAGATGGCTTAGTGGTTGAACAATGCTTTGCCACTTTCTAAGGCTATGAGGACAGACATTGGACTCAAGGGTCAGAGAAAAGGAAGGGCCTCATGTGCTTAGCACTGGGGCCTTCAAGTGCCGCAACATTGAAGTAAAGAAAAGCATGAAGTAACTATAACATTAACTGCCACCTGCTCTCAAGATTTCAGAATTATCCAGAAAATTTCAGTTGATATTATGCTGAAAGAATATTGGTTAGTATGCTTAAGGCCCTGATAGAAACTTAAGTAAAACATCTCTGGATGTTTTTTAAGGAGAGTTAAATCATGCTTGGCCACAACTTATTTCTGTACATAATTGTAAAACTGCAACTAAGGGTCAACACAAAATCAAATATAAGCCTTGACATAAGGTGATGAGGCAAATAAATGCAAAACAGCATTGAAATTACACTAGGAGTAGACCCACAGACACAAACTATAAAATAACTGTATGCCTGTTACATTCATGGAGATAAAGCCCAAACTTAATTTTTTTAGCAGGAATTACAATAATAAAAGGAGACATTCTGACAAACAAGTGCAAACAAGGATGTGGAGAAAAAAGATCCCTAGTGCATCATTGGTGGGAACGCAGACTGGTGTAGCCACTGTGGAAAACATCATCAAATTTCCTCAAAAAACTGAAAATGGAACTGCCTTTTGATACAGTAATTCCACTGCTGGGATTATATGTGAAGAATCCTGAAACATCAATTCAAAAGAACCTATGCATCTCTATGTTCATAGCAGTGCTATTTACAATAGCCAAATGCTAGAAACAGCCTAAGTGCCCATCAGTGGATTCATGTATCAAAAAATTATGGTACATTTGCACAATGGAATACTATGGTGGCATGGATGGAACTGGAGAGTTTTATGCTTAGTGAAATAATCCAGGTGGTGAAAGACAAATACCATATGATCTCACTTAATACATGAACCTAATGAACAAAACAAACAAATGAGCAAAACAGAACCAGATGCATGAAAACAAGGGTCAGACTGACAGTGACCAGAGGGGAGAGAGGAAAAGAAGAAGGGGGGAAAGAAGGGAAGGGGTTAGTCAGGGAACTAGTATAAATGACCCATAGACATGAACAACAGGGTAGATATTGACCATGGAAAATGGGGTGGGGTTTGGGACAGGGGTGAGCAAAGGGGGAAAAATGGGAAAACTGTAATAGAACAATAATTTTAAAAATAATGCTAAAAAAGAAAACCCGACAATTAACTTCTTTTTTGACAACTGAAACCACCCATTAAAAAATTTTTTATTGTTGTTTTATTATATCCATCAACCTTTTCCTTCCCTCTGTCCCCTTCCCCACCCACCCAGTCCCCCACAAAGTCAATCCCACTTGTTGTCCATGTCCATGGTTCTTCCATACTAGTTCCTTGACTGAACTGCTCTCCTTCTTTGCCTCCTCCTCTTCCCTCCCTTCTCCCCCATCCCTTCTGCCCACTGGAGATCTATTCATTATATTCATGTATGTGGTTCTGCTTTCCTTATTTGTTTGTTTTGTTCATTATTGTCCTGAAATGGGTGAGATCATATGGAATTTGTCTTTCACTGACTGGCTTATTTCACTAAGCATAATAGTTTCTAGTTCCATCCATGTTGTTGCAAAGGTTAGGACTTCCTTCTTTCTTTCTGCTGTGTAGTATTCCATTGTGTAAATGTACCAAAGTTTTCTGATCCAATCATCCACTGATAGGCACTTAGGTTGTATCTAATACTTGGCTATTGTAAATAGCACTGCTATGAATGAACATAGGGGTACATAGGTTCTTTTAAATTGGCATTTCAGGGTTCTTTTGGGTATAGTCCTAGTAGTGGAATTGCTGGATCAAAAGGCAGTTCCATTTTTAGTTTTAAAGGAAACTCCATACTGTTTTCCATAGTGGCTGTCCCAGCCTGCATTCCCTCCAACAGGGTATGCTTTAAAAAGATGAAGAAACAGAGAGAGACACAGAGGAACACAAGCACAAAGGGGGAAAATGGCAATGAATAAGTATCAATCAATAATAACCTTATATGTAAACAGATTAAATGTGCCAACCAAAAGACAGGGTAGCTCAATGAATAAGAAAACATGACTCACATATATGCTGTCTTCAAGAGATCCACCTCAAAACAAAAGATTAACACAGATCGCAAGTGAAGGGATGAAAATATACACACATATGTGTGTGTGTGTGTGTGTGTGTGTATATATAACATATATAGATACAAAATGGATATAAAAAAAGGCTGAGGCAGCAATACTTATTTCAGACAAAATAGATCTTATGATGAAGGCCATAAAAAGAGACAAAGAAGGATATTTCAAAATACTTAAGGGAATAATCCCACAAGAATATATAACTCTGGTAAACATATATGCACCCAACATAGGAGATCCCAAATATAGAAGGAAAATCTTGGAGGACTTCAAAAAGGATATTGACAGAAACACAGTCAGAGTAGGGGATTTTGATGCCCCATTATCAACAACAAACAGATCTTCCAAACAAAAAAAAAAAAAACACCAAGGATATTGTGTCATTGAACAACACTCTAGAGGAAATGGATTTAACTGATATATACAGTACCTTTCACCCCAAAGAAGCAAAGTACACATTTTTTTTAAAGCACATAGAACTTTCTCAAAGATAGACCACATGGAAGGACATAAGATAAGCCTCCACAAATACAGGAAAATTGAAATCATACCAAGCATCTTCTCAGACCACAATGGCTTAAAACTAGAAACCAATCTCAAGGGGAAAAAACAGAAATACTCTAATTCATGGAGACTGAATAACATGCTTTGATGTAATGAATGAGTTAACAATGAGATCAAAGAAGAAATAAAAAATTTCTGGAAACAAATGACAATGAATACACAACAGTCCAAAACCTATGGGACACAGCAAAGGCAGTCCTCAGAGGGAAATTCATAGCAATACAGGCCTACCTAAAAAGGTCACAAGAAGCTTATACAAACAACCTAACCATAAAGCTGCAAGAACTAGAGGAGCAAAAACAAACAAAGCCTAGGGCAGGTAGAAGGAAGAAATTCATTAAGATCAAAGCAGAATTAAATAATTTAGAGACTCAAACTACAATTCGAAGAAACAACAAGTCCAGGAACTGGTTCTTTGAAAAAATAAACAAAATTGACAGCCTTTATCCAGATTCATCAAGAAAAAAAGAGAGAGGACCCAAATAAACAGAATCAGAACTGAAAGAGGAGAAATCACAACTGATAGTTCAGAAATACAAAAGATTGTAAGAAATTACTACAAACAACGATATGACAAGATATATGACAACCTGGGTGAAATGGACGCATTTCTGGAAATGTATAATCTACCAGAACTGAACCCAGAAGAAGCAGAAAGCCTGAATAGGCCAATAACAACTAGTAAAATTAAAGAAGTAATCCAAAATCTCCCAAAGCACAAGAACCCTGGACCAGATGGCTACACAGGTGAATTCTACCAAACTTTTAAAGAGGAACTAACTCCTATCCCTCTCAACCTATACCAAAAAAATCCAAGAAGAGGGAAGACTCCCAAACTCTTTCTATGAGGCCACTAGTATTCTAATCCTAAAACCAGGTCAAGACACAACTAAGAAAGAAAACTATAGGCCAATATCTCTGATGAACATAGATGCTAAGATTCTTAACAAAATATTGGTCAACCAGATCCAGCAATACATTAAAAAGGTCATACACCATGATTAACTGGACTTCATCCCAGGGATGTAAGGATGGTACAGCATTCACAAATAAATGTAATACACCACATCAACATAATGAAAGACAAAAAACATACAATCATATGAATAGATGCTGAAAAATCATTTGATAAAGAACAGCAACCATTTATGATAAAAAATAAAAACCTCAGCAAAATGGGAATAGAGGGAGCATACTTCAACATCATAAAGGCCATATATGAGAAACCTGAAGCCAACATCATACTTAATGGACAAAAACTGAAAGCTTTCCCCCTAAAATCAGGAACAAGACAATGCTGTCCACTTTCTCCATTTCTGTTCAACATCGTTTTGGAAGTTCTAGCCATAGCTATCAAACAAGAACAAGGAATCAAAGATGTCCAAATTGGAGAGGAAGAGGAAGTCAAACTGTCATTATTTACAGATGATATGATAGTGTACATACAAAACTCAATAGGCTCCACCAAAAACTTACTGAACCTAATAAGCAAATTTAGCAAAGTAGCTGGATATAAAGTCAATATCCAGAAATCAAAAGTATTTTTGTATACCAGTAATGAAACATCACAGATAGAAGCTAGAAAACAATCCCATTTACCATAGCAACAAGAAAAATAAAGTACCTAGAAATAAACTTAACCAAGGAGGTAAAATATCTGTACTCAGAAAACTACAGAACATTGAAGAAAGAAATGAAGGAAGATACAAATAAATGGAAGCATATACCATGTTCATGGATGGGAAGAATTCACATCATTAAAATGTCCATACTACCCAAAGCAATCTACAGATTCAATGCAATCCCAATTAAAATACCAATGACAGACTTCACAGAAAGAGAAAAAATACTTCAAAAATTTATATGGAGCCAAAAATGCCCATAAATAGCCACAGCAATCTTGAGAAAGACGAACAAGGTAGGCGGAATCAGAATACTGGACATCAAATTATACTACAAGGCTACTGTAATCAAAACAGTCTGGTACTGGCATAAGAATAGATATATAGACCAATGGAACAGAATAGAAAGCCCAGAAATAAACCCAGGAGTCTATGGTCAATTAATATTTGAAAAAGGGGGAAGAAACATAAAATGGAGTAAAAACAGTCTCTTCAACAAGTGGTGTTGGGACAACTGGACAGCAACATGCAAAAAGATAAAACTAGACCACTATTACACCATACACCAGGATAAACTCAAGATGGATTAAGGATGTAAACAGAAGCAGTGCTACCATAAAGGTCCTGGAGGAAAATACAGGCAGTTAAATTTTAAATATCCTATGCAGAAATATGTTACTGATACTTCACCAAGGGCAAAGGAAATCAAAGAACAAATCAACAAATGGGACTATATCAAACTGAAAAGTTTCTGTTCAGCAAAAGAAAACACCAGCAATATTCAAAGGGAACCAACTGTATAGGAAAATGTATTTGCCAATGATACCTCAGACAAGGGTTTGATCTCCAAAAGATATAAAGAACTAATGAGACTCAACACCAGGGAGACAGACAGCCCAATTAAAAAATGGGCAATGGACCTGAACAGACAACTCTCTCAGGAAGACATACAAAGGGCCCAAAGGCATGTGAAAGAATGCTCAACATCACTAGTCATCAGAGAGGTGCAAATTAAAACCACAATAAGATACCACCTCATGCATGTCAGAATGGCAATCATCAGCACATCAACAAACAAGTGTTGGCAAGGATGTGGGACAAAGGGAACCCTGGTGCACTGTTGGTGGGAATGCAGGCTGGTGCAGCCACTGTGGAAAACTGTATGGAGTTTCCTTAAAAAACTAAAAATAGAACTGCCTTTTGATCCAGCAATTCCACTGCTAGGACTATACCCCAAGAACTCTGAAACACCAATTCATAAGAACCTATGTACACCTATGTTCATAGCAGCACTATTTACAATAGCCAAGTACTATAGGTCAGTGTTTGAACACACTTAAATATGATTGGTACCAAGTAGGATTTTTGCATTCCCTTTTTAGCAGAAGATATCATTTCTAAATGCAAACTCTTCTTATTTAATGATGAATACATATAACTTCAGGAATAATAAAACCACCTATATTAAATGATATTTGCTAAAATTTTCTTAAAACATGATAAATTAATTGGTACATTTGAGTTTAAGCCATATATTTTGGTTTATTGTGAGAGTATAGATTTGAGAATATAAAATTAAAATTCAGGTTAGTTCTAACCATGAGACACTTCATAGACAAATGTAAACACATTTATCTATTAGTTTTATGTTTTATGTTTAACATTAGTTTTATGTTTAAAAATAAAATGAAATAACCAAAAATTAAGAAAACAATAAATTAAAAAAAAATTATTGTTGTTGTATTACATCCATCCCCTTTTTGCTCCCCTCTGTCCCTCTCCCCACACACCCATTTGCCCCAAAGTCAATCCCACCTATTGTCCATGTCCATGGTTCCTTTATACTAGGTTCTTGTCAAGCTGCTCCCCTTCTTTGCCTCTACCTACCCCCTCCCCCAACCCCGTTCCCCCTGACCACTGAAGGCCTATTCTTTGTATTCACATACTTGGTTCGGTTTTGCTTGTA
>PVIW01014646.1:0-22550 GCA_004026585.1 Noctilio leporinus
CCCGAGTGCCTGAGCCCTGAGTGACTGCGCCCCGAGTGCCTGAGCCCTGAGTGACTGCGCCCTGAGTGCCCGCGCCCTGAGTGACCGCGCCCTGAGTGACCACGCCCTGAGTGCCCGCATCCTGAGTGCTGGCACCCTGAGTGCCTGAGCCTCGAGTGCCCGCATCCTGAGTGACTGCGCCCTGAGCGCCTGTGCCCAGTGGCCACCAGAGTCGGCCGTGGGAACAGCAAAAGCAGAACAGCCTCTCTCCCTTGTCCCAACTAAAAACGAAAACACCCATTACTGTTAGTCTGACGCTGCTGCTCTCAAATTCACTGTAAGGGTCACGGGGAAGCTCGTATAAACCACAGATTCAGCGCCTGTCATGGGCTGAATTACGTCCCCAAATTCCTACGCAGGCATCCTAACCCAGGCCTCGGAACCCGTCTGGCCGCGGCCCCTGAAGAGGTAACCATGGTAACGTGCGGGCGCGGGGGTGGGTCCTGGTCCTGGACAACAGCTGTCCTCGTAAGGGAATGGGGACCTGGGCGGCTACGAGGCAGCACGGGAGGACGCTGAGGAAGACACAGGCCTCTGGAGACACCAACGCTGCTGAGCCCGGTCCAGACCCCGGGCTCCAGGATGGCGAGACCATCAAGCTCCGTTCAGCCCCACCTGTGGAGCTTTGTTAACGCAGCGCCCGTCCAGGGCCTTTCCCTGCATCCATCCCACCCTGCCTCCCAGCGGCAGAGCAGCTCACGCACGAAAGGACAGCAGCAAACAGGGTGGCCACCCGTGTTTCACGGGCAGGGTTGCTACTCCAACTCGCAATGAAGAGCGAGGTGCAAATTGGGAGACTCTCTCCAGGTTTAGCACGCTTGCTTCACGTGGGTGTGACGTGATCAGCGTATACTTTGCACGCTCTCTAAGAAGGTATTCAGTGTAGCACAGTAAATGAAACGTAAAGATGAACATCAACGTGTCCTGCAGTTTCCCACAGAAAATACTGTGACTGCCAGAATTCTGCTCTTTGTTCAAACTTGTGAAAACAAGAAAAGGACAAGAGAAAGTACCTGGGTGGCTCAGCAGGTTGCAGTGTCATCCGGCAGAGCAAAAAGCTACAGGTTCCGTTCTTAGTCAGGGAGCATACAGGACACAACCAATCAATCTCTCTCTCTCTCTCTCATCAGTAAGCATATGTATCCTCCAGTAAGAATTAAAAGATAAAATACAAAAGAAAGGACCTGACCCTTCTTGAGACATTCTAGGATGTGGAGCCATGAAAAGTCACATCCCAGAAAGTCTGAGAACCGAACAGGAAAAGGAAGGTGGCATCCCACCCCACAGCTGTGACCAGCATTGGACACACAAGCACCCACCCCGCACGGGCAGACCAGAGGTGTTCCTCCGCAGGACAGCCGCGGGCCCCAGGACACCGTTGGGAGTGCAGCTGCTGTCCTGCCTCCCTTGCAGCTAGGCCGGACTCATTTCCCACCAATGGAACGGAAGCAGGAAGAGGCGGATAACTTCCAGGGGGCGCCCTTACTTCCCCATTTTTCCACTGGAATGTGGACCTGCTGGGAAGCTAGCACGGCCCACAGACAGGAAAAGGCTCGAGAAGTCGCTGAACAGTAAGACGGAAGGAGCCAGGCCCCCAGTGACCTCATAGGAATGAGCACCACCCACCTTAGATGGTCTGACTCAGGGAGGTGGGCGGAAAATAAATCCTGTCTTGCTGAAGACATTGTCATTGCGGGTCTGTGACACGCAGCAAGACCTACCATCTAATTACCATGCTCCCTTCCTGTTCCCGGGCTCCAAAGCCACAGCTGACAGAGGAGCCACGGGGCACACCACCCCCGGCCCAGCCCACAGATGCGCATGAGCTCTACACAGTCCGGAGCCTCGAGGACTGGCGGTTCCCACACCAACCAGCTGGTGAAGGCACGTGGCCTGGGGTGTGCTCCATGCCACAGAGCCAGTTTCTTCATCCTGCACTTCTACGTAGCGCTTAACCCACCTGACCTATCCCACCACGTGCTAACCTTGCTTCAAAGCCCAGTTATGACAGAAAGGCTATGGGGGCCTGAGGAGGGCTGCGTCTACAAGACAGAGCTCACAGCAGGTTACAACGTCCATACTCCTGTGCACATGTGGACATGCACAGAATATGATACACCGCATTCAAAAATGTATGCAAAGCGACAATAAATAGCATAGAAAAGTATTGTGGTAATTAATTCAAAAGTGTAAGCAGATGTACACACACTCAAATAATCAGAGTGTGATTGTAAAACAGTGACCTTTTTCACAAACACATGATGGCTCAGATGTCTCATGAATCATTCTAGATCAAACCTATAAAATTAACAATATTCTATTATGTTTCTGTCTGAAAAAAATAAAGGCAATTCCAGAAGATTCAAGATAATTATTTTCCCTCTCAAATGGCCACTTTGGGAGGCACTTCACTAGCTGGACTGATTGATTAAAAATAACTTTTGAGCATATCCCTCAAAACTGTCCTGAGATCCCACTGTGTATGTAAGGACACCGGGCAGGAGCTGCTCCTGGAGTCTGGCTGTGAAGGAAGAAAGACGCAGCAGCGTGGGCAACAAGTGGACTGAGGACACGGTGCCAGAGGGAAGACGCTCCACACGCAGGCCCTGGAGACGGTAGGTGCCACCTACCCCTTCCGTCCCCACTGCTGTGAGAAACACGAACATGCGTCACAGGGAAGGCCTCACCTTTGGCATTCCAAGCGCCAGGTATGATGTTGAAGCCCGTGTCTTACCACCACATCATCCTCTACGCAGGTGCGGTCAAGCCCACCCACAGAGCACAGGGAGTGCACGAGGGCCACATCTGCTACACACCTGCAGCGCACCTGAAGCACACCTGCTACGCACCTGCTGCGCACCTGCTATGCACCTGGAGCACCCTGCTGCACACCTGCAGTGCACCCACAGAGCACAGGGAGTGCATATGGGCCGCATCTGCTACACACCTGCAGCGCACCTGCTACGCACCTGCTGCGCACCTGCAGCGTACCTGCAGCGCACCTGGAGCACCCTGCTGTGCACCTGCAGTGCACCCGCAGAGCACAGGGAGTGCATATGGGCCGCATCTGCTACACACCTGCTGCGCACCTGCAGCGTACCTGCAGCGCACCTGGAGCACCCTGCTGTGCACCTGCAGTGCACCCACAGAGCACAGGGAGTGCACGTGGGCTGCATCTGCTATATACCTGCAGTGCACCTGGAGCACACCTGCTGCACACCTGCAGTGCACCTGGAGCACACCTGCAGAGCACCTGCATGCAGCACACACCTGCAGCACCCCTGCTATACACCTGCAGCACACCTGGAGCACCCCTGCTGCACACTTGCAGCACACCTGCTACGTACCTGCTGCACACCTGGAACACACCTGGAGCACCCCTGCTGCACACCTGCTGCGGAGGGAGGGGCACGACCGACTCACCTTTCAGGGACGCCCAGTAGTGCTTCCAGCGCCTGCGCGCGGCGGGCTCCACCTTGCGGTTCTTCTTGTGCACCAGGAAGTTCTTGACGGCCAGCGCGCCCGCCTTGCGCACCGTGCCCTGCGCCGCGGCCCGCAGCACGTCCGAGCGGCCCGGCGAGCTGGGGGCGCCGCTGGAGCGCTCGCCGCTGGAGCGCTCGTCGCTGTGCGCGGAGCCCGCGTCCTCCAGGCTCCCGCAGGCGGCGCTCTGCTCCAGCTCGCGGCGGAAGTTCTCGTACACGCCCTGGCGCGCCGCGTCGCCCGTGCTGCTGCTGCCGCTGTCGCTGCCCACGAACGCGCGGTCGGGGGGCGGTGAGTAGCTTGAGTGCGTGGCGTTGGAGCGCCTGGACAGCAGGTCCGCGTCGGTGGCGGCCCCTTCGATCCCGCTGTCAGCGAACTCGCTGCCCTCGCCCGCGTTCACATCCTTGGGAGCGGAGGGAAGAAGACACGCACCAGGGGGGCGGGTCAGGGCCAGCCTCCCGCAGGGGCAGCAGGGCCTGCGCTGCCACGGGCCACCCTGGGGCACCCGCCCCACCCGTGACCACTCCCGCAGGGACGCGGCCTCCACCCGTAACACACAAACCCCACCCGCCGCCCCAGGGACCCCGCGTGATGTGGAAGACGTCCAAGAAGCGGAGAAGAAACAAGGACACTGGCGAGAGCTCCCCCTGGATCAGACTCAGAGAGCAAACCAGCTGGTGGACCGGCTGCTGACTCTCCCGCCACCCGCCCAGCGCCCAGCACCCAGCACCCAGCGCCCAGCACCCAGCGCCCAGCACCCAGCGCCCTCACCGGCGCAGCCGCCTGGACTCCCCAGAAATGCTGCGGGTGGTCAGGTGGCTGCTGGGGGGCCTGGGCAATGGGAACAGGGGATGAAATGGATGCAGCTGATACCTTTCTTTCTCAGTAAAGGGCCCGCCTAGTGTGGCGACCAGATGGGTGGCTAGGGGGCTGCCTCAGCCACTCACCCAGCCGGGACCCACCCGGCACAGGCCGCAGTGCTGCCCTGAGCGGCCCCACCGCCAGCAAACAAGGACCCCCTGGCTCCTGAGCGAAGGCGCGTGGGCCACAGCGCCAGCCCTGCTCTCCCGGGCCCTTCCCGGCCGACGCTGGGAGTGCGCATCCAGCTACCTCAGCCCTGGCCGAGGGGCAGCTCAGGGACCTGCGAGGCGCGGGTACCGGTCCCCAGTTCCAGCCCATTTGGAACTCGTGCAGCACCGCCCGGCTCGGGAGTTGGACGCTTCCGGCCACGGACGGGCCTGCTCTGAACCGGGACTCCGCTGCTCTACGGCCCGTAATCAATAACTGGGTAACGGCCGTCATCCAGGCAGGGGGCAGCCGTGGTGCGCAGGACACCTTCTCAAAGGCAGACGCGGACGGGCGCTCGGGTGACGCACCAGAGACAGCAAGGGAAGGTGCGGCTGGGGAGTCGGCCGGGGTTTGGGCCCTCAGCCTCCTAAGCCGATTCAGGTTTGAAAACACCAAAGCTACCAGGGTACCACGAGTTGCCGTAAAACCAAACTCCGGACTCACATCTGCTGAGAGGCGACCGGCGGAAGAACGGAGCTGCACGCTGGTCTCGTCCCGCCCGAGGCCCGGCGAGTGCCCGCAGCTCTGCACCCGTCAGTCCCACCCCGGGGCCCTCTGGCTCCCCCTTCGCCCAGAATCGATACCCCTCCCCACGCTGTGAGCAGCCGAAAGACAGGACCCCGCACAAGGCAGGGGGCCAGGAAGGTGCAGGCGCATGACTCACCCGCACGCGGGGCCTGAAAATGTCAAGCCCCAAGCCAGAGGGGTACGGTGGGTGCCGGGAGCTGGGGGCTGGGGGGCTGCTGACTTCCTGCAGGGAGATGAGCAAGTTCTGGGGCTGGCGTTGCGCCCGGCGCCCCAGGTCTAACGGTACCGCGTTCACCCTTGAGGCCTCCCGGCAGATCTAAGCGTTCTCAGCGCCAGAAAAGGGGGAGGGGCTGCAACGTTGATAACTTGATTGTGGCACTCATTTCGCAATCGATACGCGTGTTAAGTCATCGCACTGTGTATCTTCCCAGAAAGGAAACCGGCACTAAGGGTAGAACAAGTAACTGCCGTTGGAGCACCGGCAAACGTCCGGCCGGGGCGGGTGGGAACTGCGTGCGCAGGTCGGGACTCCCTCCACCTACAACCGTTACAGAAGAGGTCACAGGAGGCGAACAGCCACAGGAGGCAGTTAGGGACCAGCCACGTCTCCGCGGATTCGCAAGGGCTCAAGGGCGACAGAGAAAGGACAGCAGCAGCTCAGAGGCGGACCCACGGCCGACGGTCCCCGCGCCCCAAGCCTGTCCTGCCGAACCTGCACCGGTGAGCAGGCCGGTCCCCGCACGTCCGCCGTGCAAACGGGGGCACCCTTGTCACACCAGTTCCCCTTTCCGCTTCCCTTCTGATACAAAACCCCCCGTGAACGTGACCTCAGAGACGGCTGCCAGCAACCGGGAAAAGCAGGAAATGAGACTGAGAATTTCCCAAACTTCCGGATTCCTTTTCAGGCAGCTCAGTTCCCCTCCGAAAGATGGACGGAATCGGGTATAAACCCGAACCTGCAGAAGGCGGTGCCTGTCTGCAAGGCAGGGAAGACAAGCTGTGTGGGTACCTGCCCCCTGAGAAAGGGTTCAGAACAGAGGAGAGAATCCCCAGCCTCGGAAAGCGGCCCCGGGGCGCACGGCTCAGGCTGGCTGGTGGTACCTTGCTCTGCCCCGTCCGCGCTGCAGGCGGACCCCTCACTCAGCGACAGAGCCATCCGACCAGTCAACCCCACGACGCCCCCCTTGCCACAGCGCCCTCCTCACCGCCGACCCCTCCCGACCACTCCTGCCCCACCTGGGCGCAGCGGGAAGCGGAAGGAGGGCGAGGGGCAGGGGCGAGCGAGGCTGGCCGCCCAGCACACGTCTGTCCTCGCTGGATGCACCCCGTCCGCGCACCCTGGCGGGCTGCCCGGGGCCCTCGGGACCCAGGAGGGCGGCCCTGACCGCGGCCTACCTGCTCGCCCCACCCGAACATCTGCGCACCCCTGGCGCCGGCGCCTCCCCAGACCCCGGCCGGTGCGTGTCTCCCGCTCGTCTCCGGAGCTCACAGCCGGGCTCCCGCTGCGGCAGGCTGACTCCGCCCGTCCCCACAGGGCTCAGCGGCGCACATCCTCCTCCGGCATGTCACCCAGCCTGCCGGGAAGGAACTGCTGGCCGCCCAGACCCAGCCCATTGGTCATGAAGCCAGTGATGCCCCAACACCCACAGGCCCGCGTGGGAGGCCCCGACCAGCTCTGCAGCCCCGGGCGGCCCGCGGGGCCCGACCTCCGCGCGGAGGCCTGCGCCTCCCCCGTGGGGAAGAGCCTCCTGCAGCAGGACCCCGCTTCCCGGACGCCCGAGAAACGCACACGCATCTCCGACTCCGCCGCACGAACCAGAAGCAGCCGCTCCAACGTGGAGGCTCTCGGGTCCCCCCCGAAGGACACCACCCCCCTCGGGGGCCGGGTCCACGTGCCGTCGTGCTGGCCGGGCTGCGGTGGGACCCCTGGCCCAGGAGGAAGGCAGCGCCCAAGACGCAAGCACTCCTGGCGGCCAGGGCTCCTCCTGCCACCCGCCTCTGCCTCCTGAAGGGACTGTCCCGGAACAACGGTGACCAGCTGCACTTCGGGGCGAGGCCCCTGGTCCCCTCCACCGCCCCCCCGGGCAGCCGCACATGCTCTTCCCCAGCAGGAGCAGGGCCCTTCCAGGGGACACACGGGCCGCTGGGCCCAACGTGCTCAGCTGTCAACCAGGAGCTCCCGCCGCCATTTCACCAGGGCCCCGTGGCCCCAGGAATAAGCGGAGGGAAGCAGCAGTTCAAAGACTGTTTTCCCTGCCTCCAAGTCTGGGGGGCCGCCCGGCCTGCGTCGGGGCTCATGACCGGTGTCCCCAGAGCGACGTGAGTCTGAGCCGCTCAGCCCACAGACAAGCAGATGGTCCCTGGTTAATAAACACACCAGACGTGTTTTCTCTCCCCACAACTTCCTGAGTAACATCTCTTCTTCACCCTACGGTGAAAATGCAGAACACAACACACCCGCCAAATGCGGGTTCACTGGCCGTTATAGGGGAGGCGGGCGTTCCACAGCAGTTAAGTTCGGGGGGTCAAAGTCATAAATGGATTTCCGGCCGAGCAGGGGGTGGCCCCCCCTAACTCCCCGCTGCATTCTGAGGCCGTTTCCTGTGTTCCTGGTGGGTGGACGCAATTTTGAAAAGCAATTCGCCACAGTCTGAGGGCCCGGGCGGCTCGGGAACCCGTAGGGCCACTTGGAGGTCGAGCTCCAGTCAGCAGCTCTTTCGTTGGCCCCTCGTTTCTGTCCCTGATGCCTCCGGCCTCGCTGGGTTCCCTGGACAGACAAGTGGAGACCCAGGCAGGCGAGGCCGCCCAGTGTCGGCGAGGCCACCCGGTGTCAGCACGGCCGCCCAGTGTCGGCACAGTCACCCAGTGTCCACACGGTAACCCAGTGTTGGTGAGGTCACCCAGCGTCCACACGGCCGCCCAGTGTCAGCATCGTCACCCAGCATCCGCACGGTCACCCAGTGTCCGCACAGTCACCCAGTGTCCACACGGTCACCCAGTGTCGGCACAGTGCAGGGTTGGGGGCCAGCGTGGGCCTCGGAAGCCTTGCTCAGAGCGTCTGCCTGTCCGGCTCTACGTCTTTGGTTTCTCATCCTGTTCCCTCCAAATTGTGAGGAACCCTCCCCGGGTTCGCTGGAGCGTGTGTGTTGGTCCCCAACCTTCCTCTTCCTTCCGCCTCCTAAACGCTTTCTTCTCCGGGTTGCAAACACCCTGCTGGCCCTGGGCGGTGGGCTGCCTTCCCCTCCGCACCCCGGGGTCCTGTGGGCAGGTGTGAGCGCGGGCTCTGGGTCCCTGCCCCTGCCCCTCTCCCGGCCAAAGTCCCTGCCCTCCGGGTTCCAACGTGTGCTCCCTTCTCTCACGGTTCCCAACGGGGGACCCCCGCGTTCTCTTAGGTACAACCACGGAGCCCAAGTTCCTACTGCTGCTACAACGGACTCAAACAGAGGCCGGTAAACGCTGGAGCTGTTCTCCGGGTGCTCCAGCCTGACGGTGCTGGGGGCCCCCATCTTCCTGTGGAGCAGCCCCAAGCTGACCCCCGCACCCCCTCATGACGCCCCACCCACCTCCCTCTTTGTTCCCAGGGCCACAGGCCGCCCACCGCTGCCCAGAGGACCTCCAGGAGTGACAACGTGGGGGCCTGAGGGGTCCTCAGCACAGACCCCCGGCCGCACCTGCCCCCAGGGACACGGGGAGGTCACTGCAGGCTGCGCCCCAGGATGCCCTCAGCTCAGCCTCGTCGGGCCTCCGCCACGTGCAGCCAGCTGCAGTCCGCAGCCACCCGCGTGCATCTTCCACGGACGCAACTCCTTCAACGTTTGTAAAAGGAGAGTGTGTAAGACAGACAGACTGGGGCGCAGCAGGTGGAACCCCCGGAGTTCTCCGAGGCAGGGAAGCTGGCAGCCGGGGGAGGGCTCTCGCACCCCCGTGCCGGCCCTTCCCCCTGCACCCTGAACGAGACTGTCGAAGGCCTGACCAGCCCCCTACGTGAGCACAAATGAGCAGCTCTCGGTGCACCCGTTCCCCTTAATTCCGGGGTGTTGTGCCCGAGGCCCGCTCTCCCCACGACCTGGGCAAGGCCAGACTGACCTCAGCGAGGCAAAAAACCATTTTTTAAACCAGCCTGTTGCACAAGAGACCACCAGAAAGGGTAGATCCACAAAAACATAAAACAATACCCCACTTCTCACCACTGTTTATCTTAAGAAGTAACAGTTTTTAAGCAACTTATCTGGTCCTGTAACGGGTTTCCTGCTGCCCTTTCAAGTGAGTCAGCAAGTGTTTGGACCCTGTCTCAGCTCCTAGCGCGACACATGCCTGTGGCCCCGACCACGTGGGCGGGACGGGCCGCGGTCCGGTGAGGGGCAGGGAGGTGTCTGAGGCCGGCCCCCTGCACCCCGCCCCAGCCCCCTGCTCCCCGGAGGGGAGGCGGGTCTCCTGGTGGAAAAGGGACGGGCTCATCTTCAAATAAAGATCTCGCTGCTCAACCTGTACGCCAGAAAAAATTTAAAAATCAAGTTGGAAGCAACACAGGAGCGTGAAACGGGAGAGGTGGAGGGGGCGCAGGACACGGGTTGGGTTCATGGGGTGTCTGGGGGCTTCTGCTCAAGGCCAAACCCTCCGCTTCGTGAACCGTGACCCGAGTTCTTACCCACCAGCGGGGGGACGTGGAGGGGCCCTGGTGCTGCTGAGGCTGCAGGAGAGGGTCGCCCCTGCGTTCAGCTCAAGAAAGGTGCCCTTTTTCACCAGGCTGTGCAGCTCGGGGCAGAGACCGAGTCCTGAGCCGTTTCTGCTGTAAAACGAAGCCCCTTGGGAACGAACACACAGTTGCAGGACTCCAGGCTCCTCCCGCCCCTCAGCTGCCGCGCCCCACCCAGTCCCAGGCACCCGGGGGGACAGCACCAGGGTGGGCTCCTGCCACAGGCCGCCTGGGCCCCGGCGGTGGCCAGCCGCTGCTTCCTTTGCTGCCAACAGCTCTTTCTGGCTTCTGACCACAACTGGCAGGTTTGATCTTAACGCTGGGAGCACGTGGCTGACCCTGCATGGGAGGCAGTCGGGGAGGAGGCCGGGCCCGGAAACTGGGCCCCAACCCTGGCCTGTGAGTCAGACGACCTGGACTTAACACGCCTGTGAGACCGTGTCACCTCCCTTGGGAGCAACGAGGTCAGACGGGCCCAACTGTGAGGTGGCCTGGGCAGCCCAGGCACCAGCGGTTCCGGCTGAGTGCCCACCTGACCTGGCTGTTCAGGTGAGCACAGGTGAGAGCTGCAGGCGAGCACAGGTGAGTACAGGCGAGCACAGGCGAGCCCAGGTGAGAGCACAGGTGAGCACAGGCGAGCACAGGTGGGCACAAGCGAGCACAAGTGAGATCACAGGTGAGCACAGGGGAGAGCACAGGTGGGCACAGGCGAGCACAAGTGAGATCACAGGTGAGCACAGGTGAGAGCACAGGTGGGCACAGGCGAGCACAGGTGAGAGCACAGGTGAGCACAGGTGAGAGCACAGGTGAGCACAGGTGAAAGCACAGGTGAGCACAGGCGAGCACAGGTGAGAGCACAGGCGAGCACAAGTGAGCACAGGTGAGCACAGGTGAGCACGGGCAAGCACAGGTGAGCACAGGGGAGCCCAGGGGAGCACAGGCGAGCACAGATGAGTACAGGTGAGAGCCGCAGTTGAGCACAGGTGAGCACAGGTGAGAGCCGCAGGTGAGCACAGGTGAGCACAGGTGAGAGCCACAGGCGAGCACAGGCGAGCACAGGTGAGAGCCGCAGGTGAGCACAGGTGAGCACGGGCGAGCCCAGGTGAGCACAGGGGAGCCCAGGTGAGTACAGGTGAGAGCACAGGTGAGCACAGGTGAGAGCCACAGGTGAGCACAGGCGAGCACAGGTGAGAGCCGCAGGTGAGCACAGGTGAGCACGGGCGAGCCCAGGTGAGTACAGGTGAGAGCACAGGTGAGCACAGGTGAGCACGGGCGAGCATAGGGGAGAGCATGGGCAAACCCAGGTGAGTACAGGTGAGAGCACAGGTGAGCACAGGTGAGCACGGGCGAGCACAGGCAAGCACAGGTGAGAGCCGCAGGTGAGCACAGGCGAGCACAGGTGAGCATGGGTGAGCACAGGGGAGAGCACGGGCAAGCCCAGGTGAGTACAGGTGAGAGCACAGGTGAGCGCAGGCGAGCACAGGTGAGCACGGACGAGCCCAGGGGAGCCCAGGTGAGTACAGGCGAGCACAGGCGAGCACAGGTGAGAGCCGCAGGTGAGCACAGGTGAGCACAGGTGAGCCCAGGTGAGCACAGGTGAGGCTCCTGCCCCACAGCCTCCATGGTGGCGCCCTCTCCTGACCTCCACCTCTGAGCATCAGTCCCGGAAAGCCGATCCGCCGAAACAGAGCCCGCCCCACTTTACAGGTGACCCTTTGCTAGGTCACCCGTATCACCTGCCCCCTACCTGTCACACTGATCACACAGGAACTGCCCACATGGGACAGGCGGACGGGCCACAGCGGGACGGTCACTCAATTCTGCCACTCCAGCTGCTCTTGAGAAAGGGCCGGGCCAGCGCTGGCACCGGATGCGGGCAGCACGCTCAGCCTCTGCAGCAGGCCCTGCGCACGGCACTGCCCTCCCCGCTGCTCACACGGGGCTCCGCGAGGTCATTTGCCAAAACGCCCCGTTATCATCCCCATTTCACAGAAGAGGAAACTGAGGTTCCAGGAACTTAAAAGCTCTGCTCAGCGTCACCCAGGATCCTTGTCCCCGGCCCTCCGCAGAACGTGCTCGAGCGCGGGAGGAATCAAAACTGGTCTATCCTCACGGCGGATGCGACTCACGGGTAAGAAGGAAGGAAATTCTGACACCTGCTCCTTCAGTGACGTAAGCCAGACGCCGAAGCACCAGCGCTACATGGCCCCACCTCCACTGGGGACCAGGGTGTCACCTCCAGAGACAGAGAAGGACGGCAGGGCCAGCAGCCAGGGAGGAGAAACGGGCGCTGGTGTCCCGTGGGGGCAGTTTCAGCTCTGCAGGACGGGAGGTTCTGGAGACTAAGTGTGAACGTGCTTAACCCCCAGCACATGAAGATGGTAAACGCCCCGTGTGCTTTTACTGCAGTTTAAAGTGATTGTCTAAAAAGAAGGGGGCGGCCCTGGCCGGTGGGCTCAGTGGGTCGCGTGCCAGCCTGTGAACCGAAGGGCCGCCAGTTCGATTCCCAGGCGGGGCGCAGGCCTGGGTGGCGGGCCAGGTCCCCAGTTGAGGGCGCAAGAGAGGCCACCACGCGCTGATGTTTCTCTCCCTCTTTGTCCCTCCCTTCCCCTTCCTCTAAAAACAAATAAACAAAATCTAAGAACATTTTAAAAGGAGAAGGAAAGCTCAGGCTCCTTTAACCTACGTCAACCTGGAGAAGCGCATCATACATTTCGATCACTCTGAGAAGTCTGGACTGAAAAAACCCCGCACACCAGGTGACTTACACACGAGTTTAAAATCCAAAACAGAACCAGGAACCCGGGAGAGCGAAAGCTAAATGCAAACAACCCTGCTGTCCGCTGACCCTCCTTCGCCTCCCTGGGCTCGGGCCACCCACCCCTACACAAGACCTCCCCTTTCGAGAGAACTCAACCTCCCACGGCCCACCTGTACCCCAGGCCAAGGCCAGAGCCCACATGCCTGGGCCCGCGGGTGCCAGCCCACCCGCAAGGCAAACACGCCCCATCTGGGCTTCGGGTCTGCAGCCCCGCCCAGCGGACCCCCACCCATCCACAGTGCAGGCGTGGCCTCCCGGGGCTCGGCCACCGGGAGCAGATAGGGACCAGCTGCAGGCTGGCGGCACTGCTCTCAGTGTCCGGTGAGTGACCATCGCCCAGACAGGTGGCGGGCCCTCCTTCCACCAGCAAGGGACTCCCTAAGTCTACGACCAGTGTCTTCACCCCCTCCCGAGCTCTGGAGCCCAACGGGGCAGGCACACGGCACACCCACCCCGTCTCCGAGGGGCGGCCGGAGCCACGCTGCCCAAGGCCTCACGCCAGCCGGCTGGGGAGTGGGAGCTGGACAGGCTGGCTGTCCCCCCGCCCCGCCCCCCGGAGGCCGGGCTGGCCTGCACGCCGGGTCGGGAAGTGGACCTGGCTCCTGGGCAGGGGCGCCTGCCGACTTCCTGGCAGCTGACGGATGCCTGGAGCCCGCGTCCAGGCCACCCCCACGGGCTGCCTCCATCAGCCGGGGCACCCACAGTGCCGGGGAGGAAGCTCCGCGCTACACCCCACCCGCCAGCTCACCAGGGGCTCAACAGGGAGCCCCGGCCGCAGGGCGAGAGGCCGGTTTCCCAGCTGAAGCTCACCAGCTCCGCGCAGCTGCCACCCCTCCGCCCACGGCCTGGGTGGCACCACGGGCACAGCAGATGCAAGAGAGGCCTCGGCAACAGCCCCAGGCCACGGGGGGCAGGGATGGGGACAGGGACGGGGCCCCAGGCGCCCCCACAGGCGCGGTCCCAGCCCCGGCGGCGGCTCACCTGCGTGGTCCGGGACCTGCGGCCCTGCAGGCCAGCGAGGCCGGGTGGCGGGCAGTCGGCGCCGTCCGAGAGGCAGTGCGACCTCCTGCAGGGCAGCGTCCCGTAGCTGCTGCCGGCCGGCACCTCGGCCCCAGGCCTCCTGCGGCTGGCGAGGTCGGGGCTGCACCGCCCTGGGCCCCAGCGGCAGCCGGCGCACTGGCTGCGGGGCGCCCCGCTGTCCCCCGAGGGGCCACTCGGCGCGCACAGGCCGCTCAGCGAGGCGGCGCGCGGGCAGGCGCTGAGTGGCCGTGGCCCCGCGTGGCTCTCCATCCGCGCCTCCCGGCTGCCCGCGCCCTCGGCGGCGCCCAGGATCTCCTCGTTGCTGGTCAGGTGTCCCTGGCTCAGGTCCGAGAGGGAGAATTCCAGGCTGTCCTCCCGCCAGATGTCCGCCGACTTGGAGCGCTTCTTCCGGAAGCCGGCGCCGTCGGGGGGCCGGGGTGCGGCGCGCGGGTGCAGGTGCGGCCGCCGGCCTCCCTCGGCGCCGCAGGGCCGGGTCTCCTCCGCGTCGGCCACGCTGGGCACGGAGGCCGCGGCCAGCACGATGCTGCCGTCCACGCTGGGGGCCACGGAGGAGCCGGTGTAGGACACGGGTCGCAGGCCCACGTCCACGCGGTCCACCCAGGCGGGGCTGCCCAGGCCGGCGCGCGCGTCCCCCTGGGAGAAGGGCTCCAGGCCGTTCTCGGCCAGCGACTGCGGGATGCTGGGCGTGCTGCTGGAGCGCCCGCTCACCTCCGGGCCCCGCGCCACCGCCTTCCCCGACGACGCCTGCCGGGCGCGCCGCGCCTTGTGGGACAGGCGCAGCGAGCGCGACACGTGCCGGCGCCCCAGGCTGGCGCGCTTCTCGCCGCAGAACGCGTGCTCCACGGTCTGGCTCTCCGCGTTGCCCATGTTTCAGGACCTGCAGCAAGAGAGAACGAGGGGCAGCGAGTCACCTGAGGGTGCGGCAGGCGGGCCGAGCTCAGGAGCCCCGGGTGGGGCAGGGCTGGGGGAGACCCAGGCTCTCCCGGCGGCCCCGGGTGGGAAGCAGCCGCCGTCAGGTCCCAGAGGAACCGCACCTGCCCTGGCTGGGCTGCCCAGCGCCCACGGGGTGCGTGCGGCCCACTTCCTCCCGGAGGCTCGGGCTCAGCCTCAGGCTCCGCTCGGCCTCCCACGGGCCTTACTGTGTCCAAGACTCAAGCTGCGCCCCGGAGCCCAGCCTCCGCCCGCGGTTTCCGCTCCCCTCGGACCCCACCGTCCCCTGGGAACGCGGGGAGGGTGCTGGACACAGACTCCGATGCCTTCCTCACACATCGCAGCCTTTCCCGTGAGCTCCGCACGCAGCGCTGGCAACCTGACTGGGTTTGGAGGTGGGAGGTGGGACGTGGGCCGTGGGCAGCACAAAATAGGAAACCCCGCTCTCCGCTCAGCAGACTAGCGGGTTCGTTCTGGGAGCAGATCCAGCCCGCGCGCACGCATCTGGCCCAGGGCCCCCATCTGGCCAGGCCCCCATCTGGCCCAGGCCCCCTGCACGCGGCGCTTCACGTGGCAACACCGGAACGTGAGCCGTGCGGGCGACCAGGTGAAGCCACGTCCCTCAGGACCTGGAGACGGCAGCCTACCGAGGGGACAGGAGAGTCCCCACAGCTCTCCAGCGGTGACGCTGGGCAGACTGTCCTTGCTCTGCCACAAGGCATCTGGGCACCATTCAGCGTCTCTGCGCCTGGGAGGGTGGCCCGTGGCCGGGAGGGTGGCCCGTGGCAGGGAGGGTGGCCCGTGGCCAGGATGGTGGCCTGCGGCCAGGAGGACGCAGGGCATCTGCACATCAGTGGCTGTGGCACCGCCCCCTCCGAGGACAGGTGCTGAGCACCTGCGTGTCCTGGGGGCCAGCCCGTCAGCAGTGACAGGAGGCACAGCCCTGCCCTCAGAATCATGGCTCGGCCGGCAAAGGCACGCAGGGCACAGGGGAGGGGCCGGGCGGACCCACCCACCACTGGAGCGGCACCAGCGCTCGGTCACTGAACTGGTCACTGAACTGGTCACTGAACCGGGACTGGTCGCAGCGGGAGGGGAGCACCAACCGCTGAGTTGAGGGCCAACGCAGGCAGACCCAGGACAGTCCCACAGTCATACCTCACGCGACGCCCAGAGAGAACGTCCCAGTGCAGAGGTGGCCCCTGCACCCCCCACACAAGGCAGGACCCCAAGTTCGCGCCACGATGCTCCCCACCCTCTTCTGCACCTGCCCTGCTCCTCCCTGGCGCCAGCTGCCACCAGTGACCCAGGCACCAGATCCTGTCCCCTCCCCGGCCTCCACCGGGACCCCCGCGGCAGAGGGCAGCCCACACAGCTCCTGCAAGTCCACTGCGAGGCCACGGTGCCCACGGCGCAGCCCGAAGGGCAGGAAGCGCTCCAGGAAGGACAGGGAAAGGGCACAAATGACACAACCAGTTTCCACCCAGGACATCAGAGTCCACATGGCTGTCACCAGGCCAACACCAACACGCCCCCAAAATGGGGGCCAGAAAAGACACCGAGCTCCTGGCCCTGTGCTGCCCCACTGTGCACCCCCACACCCAGTCACCCAGGCCACCCCATCGGAAAAGGCAGGGTCAGTGGTCTGAGGGCACCTGTCCCCCGTGTCACACGGCGCCCTGGCCAGGGTGCCCTGAGAGCTGTGCAGGGTCAGGAAACCCAAGGGTGCTCGGGCCAGAGGGAGGGACGCCAGCGGGGCGCCCACCAGGGAGACCGTCCTCTGAAAGGGTCAGCCCCGCGCTCGGGTCGCCAGAGCAGCTGCCCACAGCCCGGACGCGCAGCGGGAGAGACGCGGGCCCGGGCTGTGCGGACAGGACAGGCCCAGACGCGGCGGCCGCTGCCCGGGGGGTGGCAGCTCCTGCGGGGCCCTCGGCCTGCTGTGCCCAACCTGTAACCCTGCACACGCGTGACGAGGTGGAATCAGTCCCTGGCTTCAAGTCACCGTCAGGACGCAGGAGCCACATCTCGGAAACCAGGCGACAGGTGCACGTCCTGTGGGTTCCCCACGAACCCTGAGTGGCTTCTAAAGCAGCAGCTGAAGCAAGCAAAGCCTGAACTAACAGCACGTTCCGACCCAACGGGCTCCTTCAGAACCAAGTGTGAATCCCCTTCCGTAGCTGATCACCACCTAACGCTGTGACACAGTTTCGACCCGCGAGGCCAGAGGAGCCGGAGCCGGTGCCCCGCCAGCAGGACAGGCTGGGAACCCCGCGCCGCGGGCAGACAGGGCCGGACGGCTGAGCACCACAGCCCACCTCCCCCTGCCACAGACGCAGACACCTCGGGACCACCGGGCAGCCGCCTGGGGGCCGAAGGCAGCAGGGGCAGGTGGGTGGCGAAGGGGTCGACCCCGGACGAAGGTGCTCGTAGGGGCCCGTTTCCCACCCCTGTTGTTTGGCTCCCCCCGGCCCTGCACGGGCAACAGCTCCGCGGCCCACCATAGTCCTGCCCAGAGGAGCCGAGCACGGCGGCCCCGCAGGCCGGGGGTCCCACAGGAAGGAGCTAGAGGCGAAGTCCGGGACGCGGCCGGAGGCTCCCAGGTCCGGGCTACGCGCAGACGCCCACGCCAGGCGGACTGATGGAGCCCCACGGCTCTGACAAGCCCGGAACCCACGGCCACACCCCCACCACTCCCAGGTGACGCCGGTGTGACAAGCCCCGGGGAAGGGGCCCACCCCCTGGTCGGGGAGCTGCCACCCAGTGGACAGGCCGCTGCGCTGGGCGCCCAGCAGGTTGGCAGTTCAGGACAGACGGTCAAGGTCAGAGCGGAGGACACCGGAAAACGCTCCCCCGACCTCGACCGCAGGCTATCAGAAGAACGGGGAGCCCCAGGTGTCTCAGCGCATCCAGGACCACAGAGGTTCCAGAACGTTTCCAGGGTCACGCAGTCTGACCCCAGGACGAGGCAGAGGGCGAGGCCCTGCGGACAGGGCGCCCCCTTTCGTGGGGCAGCGGAAGCAGCCCCGGCTCAGACGACCAGACACCCAGGACACCAAATCCCCAGGACAAGGCCCCGCACACTCAGGAGGTCAACCCTGAGGCGTGACGTGGACACCCCGCTCCGGGCGGTGAGCAGGTAAATGTTCTTCTGGAGGGTTCGTGGGGAGGGGCAGGGGCGCCTGTCAGCGTCAGCAAGAAAGAAGGAACATTCATGATGTTTCCCTTAAACACTCACCCACGACAGACCCGTGTCAAAACCTTCAGAGGAACTATTCTAGGCAAAACGATAAACAGCCACTCTGACGATTATCGTCTTTTTCTGGTGATTCTGCGCTGTGATTCCGTTGAAGGGAAAATAAATAAATACAACCTGCTGCCCTGTCTCGAGTCCCGGAAGAGAGTGGGACGGGCACGGACGGCAGCAGAGCCAACCGCCCGGGGGTTTGGGGACCCCCTGGGGCAGAGGACACCTCCACCCGGATGTCACCACCCCACCCACAGCGGGTGGCACCCGCTTGGCCGCCCGAGTCCGGGCCTGACGGCCACCTGTGCACGGACGCACCTGCCGCTTCGTCAGGCCCTCCCCGTGCGGCCCCCTCCCGTCCAGTTTCCCGTCCAGCCGCGGGAAACTCGCGGCTCCGGCCCCCGGGGAAGGGGGCACTTGGAGCCCACAAAGCACCGGGGCGCACGGGGCCCAGCGGACCCCTCGCGGCCTTCACCGTGAGAGCCAGGCTCCCCACCCTGCGCAGGGCCAGGTCCACGCGGGGGCACCCAAGGCTGCACGTGCGCTGCGGCTATTAATAAAGCGCTTCGCTCCCGGGAGGTATTTAAAATCTCGCTAAGATAACACGAGGCTGCCCCTCCCCGCGGGTAAACAGGCCTCCAGAACCGCAGGAGGGAGAATGAGGTGTATTCGCTGCAGAGTTAAATTTGAAACGAAAATCACAAGCCAGCAGCTTGCGAGAGTAAAATTAGACTCCAGTGGGAGGTTTCTCCCTCCCGGGGCTGAGCCTGACGACAGGGGAGCGGGCTGGCCGGACGGAGGCCGACTTCGGAGGTCGGGGAGCAACCCTGGGGAGGCAGAGGCAGCCCCGCGCCGCCCTGGGCTGCGAGTTAGAGGGGCCGCTGCGCCCGGGAAGACCACCGAAGCCACGCGCATCCCTGCGAAGGGCCTTTTCCCACACGGTCCGGCGCAGGTGGGGAGGTTGGGGATAAAGGCAGCAGATCCTGAGGGCAATTCACGGGGGGAGAGACCTCAAGGAACCCGCCTTTCCTTTTCTTCTTCACGTGCTCAAGCCACTGCTTTGGCTTGTCACGTGGGTGGGGCCCTTAACCCGAAGAAGCGATTCCAAAGGATTTCTCCCACCAGCTGCACACAGCGCAGACTCCAGCACGGGACACGGGCCGGCCTCTCCCTCCGACACCCCCATCAGCTCACAGGACAGCACGGATGCGCCCCCCACACACCTGACAGGGCAGCAGCGGGTCCGGTGCCCCTCGCCCCACGGGCACTGGGGCATTTAGAGTCCGGGTGCGGGATGGTCTCCGGAGCAGCGGCGAAGGGCTGGGGGCCTTTCAGCACCTGCGCCGTGGGGTGGCCATCGGTGGCATCAGAGCAGTCACACCTAAGCAGGCGGGGACGCACCAGACACCTGGGAGCACAGGAAACAAAACGGGGAAACGGCAGGGTGAGGAAGCAGGAATCATCATCAGCACCCCAACATCCAGGGAGGGGGTGACATGCCCCAGCCCACGCGGCAACATTTAGCTGCAGGACGGGCAGAGCCAGGTGAGCAAGTGGCCACAGACATCGCACCTGCCCTCACGGAGCCCACAGCCCAAGTTGCTGTAGCACATGAACCTGGTCCCGCAGGTTAGGGGACCGAATGAGGGGAGCAGTGGGTCCCCAGGAACGATTTCCATGGCTCATCTTCACCGTCCAACGCTCCCAACCCACATGGTCCAGGGCAGAGCCGCACCAGCCACGCTGTGAAGGGAAGGCCGGAAGGCCGTGGCACAAGCCCAAGTGCCACCCAGCGGCTGTCCCGGGCACACATGTCCCCCTCTGCCAGGATCCAGTTCAGAGGACACACAAGAGAATAAGGTGCACAGGGGAGAATTCGGGGGAACGGTCCAAACTGCAACTTGGCCCAGAAAAGGAGCCGGCCACGGCCACGGCCACGGCCACGGCCACTCCACAAACAGGCTGCTTTCCCGGCCTCCACGGGTGGGGCCTGCCGGCTGCGGGAGCACAGAGCTGCAAGGGCCCCAGCGAGACAGGCCTCTCGGTGACAGACACAGTGACCAGGGCCCAGAAGAAGGGTCGGCCTGCAGAAGGTGACCCCATGGGATCAGGGGACACGGCCACGGAGAGCAGAGCCACGAGCGCAGCTCCGACCCTGTCCTGTCCCGGTAAATGTGCTGCTGAGCTGTGAGGGTGGAAAGTCGTGGTCTTCGGGCAGCGCCCCACCTCTCAGCAGCACCCCGTGGTCACCCCAAACACCAACCTTTCCCGGTTACCCTGCTCCTGCCCTGTCTCCTCCCTCTACCTGGGCCTCCGCCGTACGCTGCTCTGCACGTTTCCACGGTTCCAAGTGGGTCCTGAATGGCCCAGGCCGGGCAGACAGGAAGCCACAGGCGGCTCACGCTGGGGTCGCTGCGGAGCAGGTCAGCTGCCCAGGACCCCCGGCTGACGCCTGTGACACCCGGCAGGGCCGGCTCCTGGCTTCCCCTGCCTGGCGGGGCCGCCCCTGCGCCTGTGAACCCCTCGTTCCCGAGGCCACGCCTGTCAGGCATGCATTTCTTCTGACGCGTTCCCCTGAACCTTGGTGTACAGTCTTGCATCAACTTCCTGAACAAGTCAGAATCCTGAATATTTACTTTATACGTAACAGGCACCAAAGGCATATCCATGCTTAGTCTGAAAATGAAACAGGATGGGTGGGTGAATGGGTGGCTCTGGGGCACTGGAAAGTTTTAAGCAGTTCAGCAATTACGGTGAAAGGAAACTGTCAGCCCTGGCTGGTGGCGCAGTGGATAAGGTGCCGGCCTGGGAACCCAAAGCTCGCTGGTTCGATTCCCAGCCAGGGCACATGACCAGGTTGCAAGCCAGGTCCCCAGCTGGAGGCAGGTGAAAGGCAACCCTACATGGATGTCTCTCTCCCTCTCTGCCTCTCTCCCTTCCCCTCTCTCTAAAAGCAATCTTTTAAAATAAAATTGTCACTTTTTTCACTAATATTTTAACCAGTGCTTTACTCAGACACAGGCTCAGAGGCGACTGCTGAAGACACAACCTCTAAACCAGAAAAGTCTGCGGAAAGAGACGGCAGAGTGCGGGCAGGGTGCGGGCAGGGAGCGGGCAGGGTGCGGGCAGGGTGCGGGGCGGAGAGGAAAGTCGCCCAGCTGAGCCCCTCCCGCTGTGAACGCCGTGAGGCTCACACAGGGACAGGTGGCAGCTGTGAACTTGGGCTTCACGCCCTCCCCTGTCTGCCGGGTACGGGCGCAGACTCACGGCTGGGCGAGGGGTCCCCTGGGCCCAGCCGCTGCCCCACGACCAGAGGGGCCTGGCTGCTGTCCTGAAACCGAGGCTGCGCCAAGACCAGGTCCCCACCTTCCCAGCAGCTGAGCCCAGGACCACGGGGAGCCCGGCCAGGCCCAGGACTCGCAGTGACGGCTCAGGACCGCCGATGAATGAGGTAGGAGGAGACGGGCTCCAGACCCGGGACCCCACGGCTCGGGTGACGCCGGGCGGCTCAGCCACGACGCCACGGCTGGTGGACAGGCCCTGGAGCAGCGGGACGGCAGCCCTGCACGCCCCGTGTCCCGAGACCACCCTGGGCTCAGCCAGGCCGCCGCGTGCCCGCTGGGCCTCGGGGTGACGCAGGGAGGAAACAGGCCGGGGTCCGCGCTTCCAGGCAGCTCTCGGCCAGGCACGTCCTCCAACAGCTCATCAGCCTGGGAACAGGGCATCTCGGCAACACCCGACCCACAGGTGTGGCTGGGCAGAGCGGCAGGTTTCGTCAGCGTGAACTCAGCACGTCAAGGTGGAGAAACGTGTTCTGAGACCCGTCGTGGGCGGAGGCTCCCGGTCCCACGGGCTGTGCTCCTGGCCTCAGGCCACACGGCTGGATTCCCTGGACTCCTGGGTTTGCAGCGGCCACACCGGGACTTGACCCGAGCCGAGGCTACACCCTCAGCGAGCCCCTCCCGCTCCACCCCGGGGAGTCTGGGGCCACCGTCCCCAAGGGCTGGGCCACACGGCTTCAACCCGCCCGCTGACACGAAAGGAGCTGCCGCCCGCCCTTCCCCAGGGCGCTGGGGCCACCTTCAGGGGCTGTCCTCAGCGGGCGCCCCTTACCGTGGGGCACGGAGGGGGACACCACTCTGGGCCGCTTCCCAGCACACCAGTCACCTCAGAGACCCGTCAGCACCGTCGCTTAGAGAGACTTCGAGACAAAGCCACTCACCCAGCCACTTCCTCCCAGGACCAAACCGCCCAGGTTTGTCCCCACGGGCAGACAGGCCTGCCTGTCGGCCGGCCCAGGACGCGCCTCACCTCCCAGGACCGCAGGCCGAAGTGGGGGAAGAGCCCGGCTGCAGCCCAGGCTCAGCCCCGAGGTAACGTGGAGACCAGACCCTGGGTCTGGGACGCGGCCCTGTGCACACGGTTGGGGGCCGGCACCGTAAGGTGGGGGTCACCCAGACCCAGCAGCTGCTGCTGTCTCCACCCTCAGGCCCCCCAAGTGCCCCACAAGGACAACTGGGGGTTTGCACCTGGTCTCCGCCCCAGTCCACCTGCTGCCTCCACCCCCAGACCCCCCGAGTGCCCCACAAGGACAACCGGGGGTTTGCACCTGGTCTCCGCCCCAGTCCACCTGCTGCCTCCACCCCCAGACCCCCCGAGTGCCCCACAAGGACAACCGGGGGTTTGCACCTGGTCTCCGCCCC